>JBBPRI010000479.1:0-13594 GCA_038092955.1 Boletus pseudo-olivaceus
GTATGCTTTTTCAAGCTCCTGCCACAGGAGTGATGCGTAATGCTGCAAGATAAACTTCACGGCGATGTGAATGTTGAGCTTGAGGTGCATAGCCCCAAGCGCCTTGTCGTTGTTGTCCTCCCAAGACTCGATAGCCTCGGTCTTGTCGACAGTGATATCACCTGCCGCGTCGCGGATGTGGTCTGGTTGGGGGCGGGTAAGCACACGTCACAAACCTTGAGACCGGAGGTAAGACTCCATGTCGACGGCCCAACGTTGGTAGTTGGCCCCGCTCATGCGAGGGAGATCTTTGAATGTTGAGGAAGACATTGTTAGGTATCTGAGGATGAAAGGACATCAGTACTATCCAGCGATTCAATGTAGAGACAAAGAAAGGATGGCGGCGAAATATTCGCGCATTCCTGAACGTTTTTCAGAATCCTCTGGAGGGACCTAGTCTCCCCATAAGATCCGAACTTTAACTCCTTGAACACAAAGCGTATTGAAAGAGTGAGCGTAAAGACGCATCAACGTTCTTTAAAGTCTGTGCGTAAAAACGCTCAAGACTTGTAGCAGCATCAGCGTGCGTGAGTGCAACGCTCAGCTGATGTGCTCAGGTAGTAGTGGAATATCCAGTGTGCGTAAAGCACACCGGGGCTCATAACCTGTTGAAACCAGCCATGTACTGGCAGAGTGTATGCTACTGGTACATATCTGAGGTTGGTGCTTATGGATAGAATGTAGTGGTTCGAGTATAAGATCAATTAGAGCTCAGACTAGCTGAGTCTGAATGTTAAATACATACAGGGTGTGAACTACTCTCCTAATATGGAATGTACTGAGTATAACGTTCTGTCATATCCCGGATCTTCAGATCCAACTCCGGTATGATATTCCCAACTCCTGAAAACTCCGGACCCTTTTACTATATAACTCCTAACTCCTAAAACTCCGGACCTTCGGACTTCCGAATATAGTATCTCTTGTTTTATGTACCTCCTTTCATATTAGTTCTGCATCGTACATACAGTACCTCCGATCCTGTGCTCGCGTAGGAGCACAGCTCCGGTTACCTTTCCTTCCGAACTCCTTAGTAATACTCTTCTGACCTCCATATATAAACTCCAGTACAACTCCTGTACCCTTAGCTTGAAATCAACATAGATATGATCCCCAAATCCATCCCTCATTCTTCCTCCGAATCTCCTCTGAACCACCTCCGCTCTGAAATACTAGGCGCGAACCCAAGCTTGGCGCACCACATACGGTGAAGCCAAAGCCTTTCCGCTATGAACTCCGGAGTTCCAGAGTTAACCCTCGGAGATCGACATGGTCTTAACACGTTCAACATGAAGAAGAGCCAAGTCAGCAAGAACGGTGAAAATATAAAATGGACAACATACCTGAGCCGTCCAGACCACCTAGCAACAATCCCAAGCGTCCTGCCGAGTCCCTGAATGAGCTGCATCGCCATGGAAAGCTCAAATCGAATTCTACAAAAATTAGCTGCATCCAACAAGAAGATCAACTTACTGAGTTCAAGAGCCACCTTGAGGCCAAATAGAGCGAATCGGAGCGATTGGAGCGATTGGATGTGATGCAGATAGAGTCCAGATGCTGGGGGAGCATCCCAGACCAGCAACGAGCAAAGCCAGCAACTGTGAAAGAGGTAATGGAGAGCTCGCTGAGTTATTTGTATGTGCCGCTCTCAAGGCAGCAACTATCTTCTTCTAGGTCGCACTAGGGTTTACTATGCTTAGCATATCTCTTCTCTGTCTCAACTGTTGAATACTGATAGGCAAAGGGTAATGAATAGAGCTACCACACTGGCTAAGCGGAGTAGGACGACTTATGGCTCCTTAGTCAAGACAAGTGAAGGGATAAGATACTTAGATCAAACTGGCATGCTACGATACAAAGTGTCCCTATTTATAGGCTACTGGTTGGTGCATAGACCAAGCAGTGCTGGAGATAATGAGGGAAAGGAATGCTAAATAAGGTAAAACGAGGGTAGAGGGTTAGACAGTAATTATGTAAGAGATAAGGAGGAAATGAAAGAGGGGAGGTATGACGTCAGATGATGTCAGAGATGACATCATGGTCTGGAGCGGTCTAGGTAATAATGTCAGGGATTACATAAGTGGTCTAGATGAGGTCTAGATCGTAGGAGGGAATAAGGAAAGGTTTTACCAGGATCACATGGGGAGTCAGGTGAGGGATCATGTGAGGAAGTTCCCACGATCATGTGGTGCATCTGGTACTAAATAGAAAGTACAATCCCACCTCAAAGGTGAGTCTATCCCACCTCTAGGGTTCTACTAAGGTTTTCGAGGATGTTGAAGGGAAGTAGCGTCAAGATCATAACAGCAACACCAGAGACGATTGAGCAAGATCGTGCACACACCACTCTATGTTAAACATTCATACAACCTTTAATTCATCTTATCACTAAGACACCGGGCTATCTGTAGCATGAGTCGATGCAGCTATGATGTATGAATTGCACACCAACTAGCACAAATATGTGGTACATGACTGAGTTGAATCTGAGTCTGATTCTCCTTCAGCACCAGTGAGATATCACTGATGCATCACTGGTTGCCTGTGGGATGTCCCAGCCCGTTGTGTGATACATAACATTCCAAATCAATTTAGATTTTGAGTCTCAATGAACCTCGATATTCTAGCAGAAATTTCAAGTATACACATGTGTTGGCCAGGAACCTCCCACATGGGCTGGAGGAGGTGACCCTCAGCCTCGCCACTGGTGAAATTACCTTGGTGAAGCAGGAGGGTCAGTATGCCTCCCAGCAACCTCTCCATGGTGAAGTGGAACTTTTTGAGGGGCTTACCCTCACCATCCAAGTAAGACGGCCACGGCCTGTGCAGCTCCTGACACTGACCTTTGGACAGCCACGCCACCTGTCACAGGGGCGGCAGAACCCCATGGCTACCGCCTCAGGCTTGGGCGACGGGTGGCTCAGGCTCGGGTGACGTGAGCGGATGCGACATGGGTGGACACGCTCGCCAGTCCGCTGGCAAGTCAACCCGGTCAACCTGGTCCCAGGTGGTCAGACAGGGGATGAGTAGTGAAATTCAGTCTGCCATCACGGACTTCACACAAGATAACCCCGGATTGGTTGCCAAGTGGGCGATGTTTAATAGGTACAGGGGACTGCAAGTCTCCTTGATGGACTCCCTGGAGTTCTTCCAGGCTCACGTCAACTATCTGACCACATTGGTAAGTTTTGCATTGATGTTTCATTACGTTTATCACTGAACTTGCCACCCCATCAGGTCGATGCGCCCCTGGGCTCCCCTCGCCGGTCACTGCTCATCGAGGCAATGGACAAGTGGTCACGTCAAGGGAACACAAGCTTGTCTCAGGCAACGCTCCGACTGTACTGGACATATGAACAGGAGCAGGAGAGTGTCACTGACTTTATATCCTCCGCCAGTCCTGAACAACACCAGGCCCTGTGCCGCAAAGATCAGGGGGGATATGGCATCGCTATGAGTAAGTGGCAATCCCAACCGCATATCTGAATCTGACTAACCAACTATTCAGAAAGCCTGCTTGACATTATCCGCAGTGAATCCACTCTGGCCCTCAGTGATGAGGATCAGGAGATGTTTGACCTCGATGTCCCAATGATGTCGGAATCAGAGGACTAGCTCATCATACACTCTTGTAGTTTTTTTTTTGTAATCATAATTGCGATACCCCTACAATTTCACGTGGAGGCATCTCATATCTGGATGGCATCACCATCACGCTTATCCTGGTTACATCCGCCGGTCGAAGTGGAATGCTTGGTGATACGCATAATAGAAGGCTTCGCAGAAATTGCCAGACCCCTAAACGATCTTACCAAGAAAGATGTTCCTTTCACATGGGATCAAAAGCAACAACAGGGATTTGACACGCTGAAGGACCAATTCCAAAAGTCTCCATTACTCGCTTACCCCGATCAGGACAAGGAGATGCGTGTTGAAACCAACGCTTCGGATATTGTAACTGGAGCAGTTCTTTCTGTTCACAGTGACAATGGTTTGTGGAGGCCTTGTGCCTTTATTTCTCATTCCTTTACCGCTGAAGAAAGGAATTATCCTATTTACTGTACGACAAAGAACTGCTAGCAGTTATCAGGGCGCTAACTGAATGGCATCATTATCTAATAGGTCGGCCTCATTTCGAAATTTGGACTGATCACAAGAACCTTGAGTACTGGAAGAAGCTGCAAACTTTGTCGGGTCATCAAGCACGTTGGAACATGCTTCTTCAAGAATTCAACTATTCTATGATCTATAAACTGGGTACTAGTAACGGCCGTGCCAATGCTCCCTCACGATGTCCGGATCATGGTGATGCTGTACAGGATGTTACGATTCAGTGTCCCCCTCTATCTTTTCCTCCTCTTTTTCCTTTTACATCCCCACTCTTTGCTTACGTTCCTTAGTTGACAGACTATCCTTCACCCCGTCTGGCCCTGGGTAAATGTTCCACACTCTTCCCTCGCTTTCTATTGTATTACCAAGCGAACATTCCACAACGTTCTTTCTGATTCTTCCTTACTCAGCGGAACCTTCCATAATGTTCTGCTTTGTTCCTTTTGCTTATCTAATCCTTCCTAAGGCTAGTATATAAACCCCGACGATGCCAATGATGTACCCCAGTTTAGATCTACCTAGTCTATAACAACTTGTTCATCGTCCCTTGCTCTTGAAAGTCCTCGTCGTACTTCTGAGTCGACACTTCCTTCGAACCTCTTTGACCCCAACCGTCTGTTGGGTACTACAGAACTCCAGGGAAAGCCTCCCTTGTCTCCTCTACGTCTTCCATCACCTTTCCAAGGGTGTATCTTCGTCGGATTAAAGGAAGCCCCTTCTAATCCTTCTCTCTTGAACGTCACCTTCGTTGACATCCTCGTCCTAGCCCTCCTCTCGTCATCTAGGTTCTACGACTTTGTCCTACCCGGATAAGGTCGTAACACAGGATCACAATGCTAACGTCACTGTTTTACCCCCGGAAATATTTATTAATAATGTTTCTTTATCATCAACTTTCTTTGATTCTCTCATCGATCAATCCCTTAAAGAGGGAGTAACTGAAATTGGTGATTTCTCTTTCGATTACGATAACAATATTTTCAAAAATAACAAAAACAAAATCTTTGTTCCTCTCTCATTACATATGCAACTCATGGAAATTAGCCATGATTCTCCTGCTGCAGGCCATTCTGGTCATGCCCATACTACTCCTCTATTTACTCGAAATTTCTCTTGGCCTGGTGTTGCTAAAGACATAAAAAATTACATAGATTATGTTACGATTCGTGTAAACCCCTATTCTTTTTCCTTTCTTTTCCCTTGCGTTCTCTCGTAATACTCATGTTACCTTCTCAGAGGACTATCCTTCACCCCGTCTAGCCCCGGGTGAATGTTCCATACTTTTCTATCCATTTCCATTGTATTACTAAGTGAACGTTCTACGACGTTCCTTTCTATTCCGTCTGACTCAGCGAAACCTTCTTTGACATTCCGTCAAGTTCTTTACGCTTACTTAATCCTTCCCACTAGGCTAGTATAAAAACCCATACGATACCAACAATGTCCTTTAGTTTAGACCTACCTAGGCTATAAACCATTGTCCATCGATCTCTGATTCTATAAGTCTTCGTCGTACTTCCGAGTCGACGCTCCCCTCGAAACCCTCTTCGACCCCAACCGTCTGTTGGGTCTCTCAGAACACTAGGGAAAGTCCCCCTAGTCTCCACGATAGGGTTAAGGAAGCCCCTTTCATCCTTTTACTCGGAACGTCTCCTTCATTGACGTTCTTGCCTTAGTCTCCCTTCGTCCTCTAGGTTCTACGACCCCGTCCTACCCGGATAAGGTCGTAACAAAAGGTCTAAACTCTCTACTCTACGAGTACCATTGACGTGACTCGTCACCATGTCCCGCCGACCCCTGAACACTCACCTGTGGCGAAGGCCACCCGTCGAACCACCCTCTGACTCTTCGGAACCCACCACCGAAGAAGACGAAACCCTTGACCCTGATACCGTAATCCCTACTACCGCCAAATCAGAAGAAGCACTCCACCTGACTCACGACTTCTCTTCTCGTCTACAAATTCCCCGAATTCCCACTCCACCTTCTCCAACTCCGACAACTTCTACTCCACTCTTCCACCCACCTTCCCCAGTTCGTCGTACACGAACCCTCATTCCTACTCCCACCGTACCACCGCCCTCCATGACCACCAAACCCACCGAACTCCGTATTGGCGCCCCTAAAGCGTACAATGGATCCTACGACCAAGCCATCCCATGGCTTAACTCTGTACAGTTCTACCTCCTAGTCAACGAATCCGTTTACGACACGGACGCTAAGAAAATCGCTTTTACGTTATCCTACATGACCGAAGGGTCAGCCCTTACCTGGGCCTCCACGTTCCGCCAAAAGGCAATCTCCGGAACCCAAATTTCCCTCGGAACTTACAAAGATTTCATCTCTGAGTTCAAAAAAGCCTTCGAACACATCGACACCACCGGCAATGCCATCTCTTGGCTGTCCACTAAGAGAATGACCCGCAACAAAGATAACACCTACTCCCCGTCTTTGATGACCTACATCGCCGAATTCAGAAACCACGTATCCGTCACCGCCATCACCAACCCAAACGTCCTGATTGGATACTTTTCCACAGGAATCCCTATTCCCTTAATGCGACGCATCATGTCCATGGACAAAATTCCCACGACCATCGACAAATGGTATGAGAAAGCCATACACTTCCAGACCCAATGGGAACGTGCAGATCAGATCGCCAAACGAACCCAGGGAAACACCCGAAACTCGTACCACTCCTTTTCGTCCCCCACCACCGCCTCAAAAGCCAAAGATCCTGACGCCATGGACGTCGACGTCATTCAAATCCCCAAACTAACCCCGGATGAACGTAAGAAATGTATAGAGAAGGGGTTATGTTTCAGATGCCGCACCGCTGGGCACTTGAGCTCTAAATGTCCTACCTTTCCCTCCGAACCTAGAAAGAAGGTTCAAAGAATCGTCGAAGAACCTCTTCCCAAGTTGGAAGAAATAGAAGACGATGATGACGAAGAAGCCGTAAGGAGGATCTCGTTCACCAAAACGGATTTTTAAATGGAGGACCTCGATCAACGCGAGTCTCCTCCTCCTCTCCTGTATGCTCAAATGTAACTGTAACTTCGAAAACAAATGCCATCCAAATCCCTGTTCAAGTTATAGTTCCCTCGCATACCATGAAAACCGTTGACACCCGCGCCCTAATCGACAGTGGCGCTGATATTTCCTGCATCGACTACGACTTTGTTAAAAGACACAAACTTCCTACCACTCGACTCGAAAAACCCATCCATGCGCGAAACGCCGACAGTTCCTATAACAAGAAAGGCCTCATTCGTTTCGTATCTACCCTCTTCCTAAATATAGAAGGAATAGCCCAACAGGTGACCTTCCACGTCATGTCCCTCGGTCAAGACAATGTCATCCTGGGAATTCCTTGGCTCCGCGTCACAAACCCCACTATAGATTGGTCTAGACGAACCGTCTCGATCAAGGAAACCCTGGACCAAAGCAGAGAACTTCACGCCGCCTTTTCCAAAGACAATAACCGACATGACCGATTCTTCCATCACTCACTTCCCAAACCTCCAAAACATACCTACGTCAACGCCGTTGCAGACTACCACCTCTTCGGCTATAACCAGTGGGAAACCGAATCCCAATACCTCCAAAGAGCTAACGACAACCGCGTTATCCAACGAATAATCCGTTGTGGCTCCCGATTTATCCCAGCAGGATCCCCTGTTATCGCTCGCCTCACTCAAGCAACTGAACTCGCTATGGCTGCCGAGAAAGCCAAACCCAAAGTTTCCCTCCCCCTCGAATACTCCCAATTCGCATCAGTCTTCTCCAAAGAAGCCACAGATCACGTACCTCCGTCCCACAACTACGATCACGAGATCAACCTCGACGAAACTTTCACGCCTAAAATCGGAAAACTTTACCCCCTCTCCCCTGACGAACGGAAAGCCACCGAAGACTTCCTTGACGAAAACCTTGCTGCCGGAAAGATCCGTCCTTCGAACTCTCCCCAAGCTTCACCTTTCTTCTTTATCAAGAAGAAAGACGGAGAACTCCACCCTTGCCAAGACTACAGATATCTCAATGAACATACCGTCCGCGATGCCTACCCTCTTCCACTAATCTCTGATCTCATGGACAAACTCCGTGACGCACGAGTTTTCACCAAATTTGACGTCCGATGGGGTTACAACAATGTCCGCATCAAAGACGGCCATCAATGGAAAGCAGCCTTCGTCAGCCATAAAGGACTCTTCAAACCAACTGTAATGTTCTTCGGCCTCACCAACTCCCCCGCCACGTTTCAACGATTCATGAATGACTCATTCCGCGACATGATCGCCGAAGGATGGCTCGTCATCTACATGGATGACCTCCTTATCTTCTCCCCAGACGCACAAACCCATGAAGAACGAACGAAACGTGTCCTCCAACGCATGACCGAACTCGACCTTCACCTCAAACTTGAGAAGTGTCGGTTCGCAGTGGAGGAAGTCGACTATCTTGGTATGATCATCAAACCCGGTCAACTTGCCATGGACCCCGTCAAGTTGGAAGGCATCAGCGCCTGGCCAATTCCATCCAAAGTCAAAGACGTTCGATCCTTTCTTGGCTTCGCCAACTTTTATCGCCGCTTTATCCCCGATTACTCCAACGTCGCTCGCCCCCTCATCGACCTAACCAAGAAAGACCAACCTTGGCAATGGACCTCCCGTTGCCAAGAAGCTTTTGATACCCTCAAGAACCTTTTCCTCTCCGAGCCGGTTCTTCACATGCCGAATCTCTCCGCCCCTTTTGCCATTGCCACTGACGCCTCTAAATCCGCTACCGGCGGAATCCTCCTACAAACCGATATCAACGGCGACTGGCATCCCTGCTCTTACCTCTCCCAATCATTCTCTCCCGCAGAGCGTAATTACGACATCTACGATCGCGAACTCCTCGGTGTCCTCCGCGCCCTCAAGTCGTGGCGACATTATCTCCACGGATCCCCCTTCCCCATACAAGTCTTCACAGACCACAAGAACCTCACCTACTTCCGTCAGCCTCAACTCCTTAATCGCCGACAAGCCCGTTGGCTCATGGATCTCTCCGACTTTGACCTAAAAATGATCCACGTCCCAGGCAAACTTCTCGCAGGCCCTGACACTCTATCCCGCCGCCCCGACCTCCTTCCGAAGTCTGACCTTGACAACGAAGGAGTTACCTTGCTTCCCCCATCCCTATTCGTCTCCCTCATTGATGTCGCATTAGCCAACCGAATTCAATCCTCTTCTACATCTGACCCTCTTGTTCTACAAGCCCTCCAATCCATGCAGGACGAAATCCCCGCATCCTTCCATTCCCGCCTTGCCGACTGGCAATACGAAGCCGGCATCCTAACCTACAAGGGCCGTGTTTACATTCCCCCCGACGCCACACTCCACCGTTCTATCCTCGAACATTGCCATGACCATGAAACTGCCGGCCACCCCAGTTACTTAAAAACCCGTCAACTCGTCGCTGCGGAATTTTGGTGGCCTGGTCTTGCTTCTTATGTCCGCACTTACGTCATGGGCTGCGCCACCTGCCAACAGAACAAGTCTAATACCCATCCTACCGTCGCCCCCCTTACACCCATTCCTTCGACCGCATCTCGTCCCTTTCAGCAGATCTCTTGTGATCTCATCACCGATCTTCCTCCATCTTCTTCCTTCGACAGCTTATTGGTCGTGGTCGACCACGGGCTTACGAAGGGGGTAATTCTTTGCCCCACTAAGAAATCGGTCACCGCCAAAGGAATCGCCTCCCTCTTTTTCCACAAAGTCTTCCTCCGCTTCGGCCTCTATGACAAAATCATCTCTGATAGAGGACCACAATTCGCCTCAGCCTTTGCCAAAGAACTTGGAAGACTACTCCACTACGATCTCTCCTTATCTACCGCTTACCATTCTCAAACCGACGGAGAAACCGAAAGAGTCAACCAAGAAATCGAAACCTACCTTTGGATCTTTTGTGGAAACAACCCAACCACTTGGACCGATCAAATCTCCCACGCAGAATTCACACATAATCACCGCCCTCACTGCGTCACCAACCAATCCCCATTCTTCCTCATGATGGGTTACGAACCCCACGCCCTGCCTATCACCATCTCACCCTCCTCTATCCCTGCCGTCGAAACTAGACTAAAAAACCTCACCGCTGCACGAGATGAAGCCCTAGCAGCCCATGATCTAGCCCGACAAACGATGGCTGCCCAAACTCGTCGAAACTTCTCCCCATTCCTCAAAGGAGATAAAGTATGGCTCGAAGCCCGAAACCTTAAACAACGAATTTCAAACCCTAAATTCGCCCCTAAACAAGAAGGACCCTTCACCATTACCAAAGTCTTATCTCCTATCTCGTATCAACTCCGTCTCCCCTCCACATGGAAAATTCACCCCGTCTTCCATGCTTCCCTTCTATCTCCTTATAAAGAAAATGACACATACGGAACCAATTTCCCAGCTCCCCCACCTGACCTTATTGCTGGAGAAGAAGAATACAAAGTCCAGAAGATTCTACGCCACCGCGGAAGCCCGTCCTCCCGTTCCTACCTCATCCGATGGAAAGGATACTCCGCCGAAGAAGATTCCTGGATCCCAGAACGGAACTTAAAAAATGCTAAGTCCGCTCTCACCGAATATAAAAACCTTCATCCCTCCGTTTTCGCCCCAAAACGCTCCTCTTGATTACCCATCGTCACAATGGCCATTACTCTCCGCTCCCCCACTCCGTCCACCCTGACCACCGTCTCCTCCCTTACCGAAGACTCTATGATACCTACAGTATCGTTGACGACATTTCCGCCCCCTCCTCCAATCCCGCCACTCCTGGATGGGGATCCCCCAGTCGTTGGGATGACGGTGTGCCCTCTGAAGAAATCTCCGCCGTATCCCTTACTTCCATTGAAAATTCCGTTCACTCAGTAGACGTCCCTCTTTTTGCTCACCGTCTCGTCAACGATTTCCCCACAAGGGAACAAGTTGAACACCTTACATCAGCCCTCCGTAACAACCGCCTTGCGCTTCCTCTCGACGCCTATCTTGATATGGGCTCACCCCTTTATGCGCTCAACAGAGCATTTCACCAAACTTCCCGACTTCACCTTTGCACCAATCATCTCAGCGGAGACGCGAGACAAGCCCTCATGGGACACCTCTTAGGTGATATCCAAGAACAATTGACCGCCGCTTTGATCATTGCCTTGTACCAATTAGGCATGATAGATCTTGTCGACGACCTCGAAAGATATCTTCGCGAACTACAGGCAGCTTCCATACCTCCGATACCCCCCGTAGCAGCTACGCCCTCTGCTTCCTCTTCCCCATTATTACCTGACGAACTTGATGTCATGGAACGAGTAGAAAGCATGTGGTCTGGCCATGCAGGATGTACTCCCCTTCCCCCATCTCATCCCCGCTACCATCAAGCCTGCTTTACCTGTCATCGCCTCGGTCACACTCGCATCAATTGCCACCTTTATGAATGCCCATCCTGTCTCCATTTCTCTCCTGGACATACACAACGCATGTGTCCCCTCCGCCGTCGCACCCCAGTTCCATCTCGATTGACCTCATCATCTAGTCGATCCTCACATTCCTCCCATCGTTCAACACGTCGCGTGCCTCCTCCCCGCCCACGCTCCCCCTCTCCCGTTCTTGAAGACGGAGACAACATATACGACGATGTCGCATGGGGAAACATCACCGGTTCGCCCAGTCATGACTAGGACTTTACTTCGTCGAGGACTCGTAGTCAAAAAAGGGGGTAATGTTACGATTCGTGTAAACCCCTATCCTTTTTCCTTTCTTTTCTCTTGCGTTCTCTCTTAACACTCATATTACCTTCTCAACGGACTATCCTTCACCCCGTCTAGCCCCAGGTGAACGTTCCATACTTTTCTATCTGTTTCCATTGTATTACCAAGCGAACGTTCTATGACGTTCCTTTCTATTCTGTCTGACTCAGCAGAACCTTCTCTGACATTCCGTCGAGTTCTTTACGCTTACTTAATCCTTCCCACCAGGCTAGTATAAAAACCCATATGATACCAACAATGTCCTTTAGTTTAGACCTACCTAGGCTATAAACCATTGTCCATCAACCTCTGATTCTATAAGTCTTCGTCGTACTTCCGAGTCGACGCTCCCCTCGAAAACCTCTTCGACCCCAACCGTTTGTTGGGTACCTCAGAACCCCAGGGAAAGTCTCCCTCGTCTCTATGACAGGATTAAGGAAGCCCCTTTATCCTTTTACTCGGAACATCTCCTTCGTTGACGTTCTTGCCTTGAACTCCTTTTGTCCTCTAGGTTCTACGACCCCGTCCTACCCGGATAAGGTCGTAACAAAAGGTCTAAACTCTCTACTCCACGAGTACCATTGACGTGACTCGTCGCCATTTCTCGCCGACCCCCCCTGAACACTCACCTGTGGCGAAGGCCACCCGTCGAACCACCCTCTGACTCTTCGGAACCCACCACCGAAGAAGACGAAACCCCTGACCCTGATACAGTAATCCCTACTGCCGCCGAAACAGAAGACACACTCCACCTGACTCACGACTTCTCTTCTCGTCTACAAATTCCCTGAATTCCCACTCCACCTTCTCCAATCCCGACGACTTCTACTCCACTCTTCCGCCCACCATCCCCAGTTCGACGCACACGAACCCTCGTTCCTACTCCCACCATACCACCGCCCTCCATGACCACTAAACCCACCGAACTCCGTATTGGCGCCCCCAAAGCGTACAATGGATCCTACGACCAAGCCATTCCATGGCTCAACTCTGTACAGTTCTACCTCCTAGTCAACGACTCCGTTTACGACACGGACGCTAAGAAAATCGCTTTCACACTATCCTACATGACCGAAGGGTCAGCCCTTACCTGGGCATCCACTTTCTGCCAGAAGGCAATCTCCGGAACTCAAATTTCCCTTGGAACTTACAAAGACTTCATCTCTGAGTTCAAAAAAGCTTTCGAACACATCGACACCACCGGCAACGCCATCTCTTGGCTGTCCACTAAGAGAATGACCCGCAACAAAGACAACACCTACTCCCCGTCCTTGATGACCTACATCGCTGAATTCAGAAACCACGTATCCGTCGCCGCCATCACCGATCCAAACATCCTGATTGGATATTTTTCCACAGGAATCCCTATTCCCTTGATGCGACGCATCATGTCCATGGACAAAATCCCCACAACCATTGACGAATGGTATGAGAAAGCTGTACATTTCCAAACCCAATGGGAACGCGCAGATCAGATCGCCAAACGAACCCAAGGAAACTGTTACGAATTTTCATCTTATCTTATCTTATCTTATCTTATCTTTTGATCACACGTGGTTATCTAATCAACCATGTGGCTATCTCATCAAGATAACGGACTTGTAACTTTTTCTTTCTTTCGCGCCTCATGGACGCTCTAGACTCTTGCTATTTCTCACGAGATCC
>JBBPRI010000480.1:0-13575 GCA_038092955.1 Boletus pseudo-olivaceus
CCATCGGATCTCCCCTGAGCCCTCATCCTTCCATCCTCGTAGTCATCACCCCTAGTATTTTCTACATACACATCCCGAATACAATCTATCCCCCTTTTCCGTGCTCACAGAGCGACATACAAAGACCAATGTACACTCCTGGCGGGGGTGATCAAAGGTGGCATCCGGATGCCATGCTGGAAGAAGGCGTGCAGTGGGTTGGAGGGCTAATGTATGCCAGACGTATTCCGTTATTTACCCCTCACTGATTTTTCGGAGGATCACCGTACAATTGTGCCCTTCTGACCCACATGGGTCCACTCCTCATGAGCTACAAGGGTCCGAGTTGTTCGGTGGGATCGTTCACGCCAAATTTGCGTCATTCACATGGCAAGATTTTTTGGCAATTGCACCTTGGATGAAAGAGAGGATTACGAAGTGTATCTACGGGCAAGGTTTGGGAGTCCATTAATTTACCTCCCCTGCCACGATTCCCAGTAGAGGTTAAAATTCTAACGATTAAGCGATATTTGCGTGCCTTGATTTTACAAAGACCGCTGTCTAGAAGGGATAAGGCAATCGACCAATGTCACGGTCGTACCGTGGTGACGGTCTTGTTTGAGTGTGGCTGTTCCAACATACTACTATAGCGGTCCAACACACCTCGAATCCCTTGTACAGTGATCGAGGTGAGACATGACCTGTGCTGTTCGCGGAGATGCCAGACGGCTGAACCTCTGTTATATACAAAGCTGTTCTATTGTTCCCCTCGGCGATACCACGACTAACTTTTGTTTTCGCTGTTAGACGCACCAACATTTCTCGGTCCCGTTTGATGGGTTCTGTGAATGTCTAAATACCCTTGCGTGCGTAACAATGGATTTTAATCACCTTTAGATGTCCACGAGGAATTTCATATGGTTGGTGGCCCTTCCCCCATTTAAGTGCCTAATTTCGGGGGGGAGTCTTTTCCTTTTATTTCCCCCCCTTCATACCCATCGACTGACGTTGCAGGGCTTCGTCTCTATACCCTTCATCATCAAATTTTGACACATTTAATAATGTCACTCGTAAGAGTCCCCTTGGCATATCTTTCAACCAAGGTATTGGCTAACATTCTGCCTTCCATTGACAGTGGAGCTGTACAACGTGTTTTAAGTCCTTTTCGCGCAAAGGTGATCTTACTCGACATCAGTCATTACACACTGGCATCAAGTAGGTCGTACTAAAACGCTGGAATTCCACCAGTTAACACGTCTTCTAGGCCTCATGTCTGCGAAACTTGTGGAAAGGGTTTTGCACAGTTTTCGGGTCTTAAAACACATCGGAACGTCCAGTACGGGATTCTAAATCGACTACTTCTATGTCGTACTAATGGGGAGTTAGCTCCAAGGCAAAGCCTTATATGTGTGGCATTGGTGCCTGTACAAAGGCTTTCGGAGACCCTTCCTCGCGTACTCGCCATAGAAAAGAGACTCACAGGCGCGAAGGTGCATACAAGTGTATTATCGCCGACTGTGGAACAAGGTTAGTGTGACGCCTGAAATCCTCCTTTACTACAATTCTGAAAATTTCGTTAGAATCAAACGACGGTCCGCATTCGTGGCACATTTGCGAAAACACGGGCTTGATCCCAACTCACTAGATCTGGACGCCATTGTTTCACAGAGTAATGAAAGTGGGATCCCCATACCAACCCCTTTCGCTTCTCCTGTTGTCGGGAACAAGAATCATCATGAAGTAGAGTCTCGGAGCGCGTCTCCCTCTTTTCTTGGCGATAGTAGGCGACGTCGTTATGCTCTAAGCTACCCGCTAATTATTCAAAAGGTTCTGGATACTATACTTTGGGCGACAGCGGCGAGGCGAGTTACTTTACGGATAATAACGCATGGTCGGATGATGACCCACTTGACTGCCGACGTGCTAACTGGCCTTGCACAAACGACGCCCTGCTCCTTGGCTCAATGTTTGACCGGACCGTGAACGTCGGTCCGTCAGGTCTTCCTCACGACATCTACTCCTACCTATCCAGCGACTTCAAAAATCCATTTTGTTTCGACAGTATATTCCCCACAACAGTTGACTATTCAATTTTCGCCGTCTCTTCCTTGAACCTTCCGGTACTTGAACCGTTCCTAGAAGCCGGAAGTGATGGATCCCAGTCATCATTTTCATCTCCATCATCAACGCATTCAGCTCTGTATACCACCGACTACAGTGACGACGTGGCATCGCTGTCGCTAGGGAGCAACGCACCGCAAGAGTCGCTTCTGTACAACATTATGTGATTCACATTGGACTAGCTTCACTGGCATGGCATTCCTCTATATAACCTTGGTTCACCCATTTAATGCTTTACCTACCACATTGCTTTATCTCGGCAGCTAGTTACACCTTAGACGCTTTATACCAATGCCTCCTTAATACAAAGCAGTGTACTAGCCACTGCACTTGCGAGATCTTTGTAGCGTGGGTGCAATCAACACAAGACGCGTCAGTAACAAGGGTAAATAACGCCTTCGATTTCTCAAGGCCCCACTGCATCCTCGAATTCGGCGTCTGTCCGCTCCTCTCCGCACTCTCCGTCCTCCCGGGAGACATCTCCGGGGTTGCAGTCACTTCCGCAGTTTTTATTCAGGCAGATATAGCATGTTGGCATCACCCTTGTATCCTACCCTACCGTTTTCTACCCAGCTTTTGTCCGATGATCATGCGCAGCTCAAACCGTCCAAAGATATCGATGCATTCAACAGTCTTCTTCCACCTCCTATCGAATTCGTAGAAGGATCATCATCTGGCGTTTTCGCAGTTGCCGAAGGAAAGTACGATCCCATCAACGGAACACCAAAAGCCAGCAAGGTGAGCCATCTAAAACTCGCCCATGCCATCCAGTGTCATGAGTAAATGACAGTCTTCTTTGGATCAACCGAAAACACCATCTACGCCGCAGCATGCTTTTCCGAAAACTTTTCCGCTCACAGCTCGGAACGCCAAGCACTCGCTGTACAATGGTATACTCGATTTCACATGGCCACCAGACCACGGTGTTGGCAGTGGTTTCCACAACACTGGAAACACCTGCTTTTTGAATAGCGCATTGCAGTGCCTCCTCCACACACCTCCTCTACTCCGTGTTTTGCACGCGCACTCCAAAACTGAACCCTGTGAGTGCATTGCCGCTTTTTGTTTACTTGTACGACATTTTACCCCACCACTATTCAGGCAGAGTCAAGAGTGGATTTTGCATGGCATGTAACCTTCGGCAGGTAATGATAGACTCGTACCACAAAACGCATTCGTTTACGCCGTATCAAATCACATCCAAGTTACAATGCAAGTTCTGACCATCTATTCGCGTCGACGATACTAACTGGCATTGACAGTCATCGCGAAACATATGCGCAAGGGGCGACAAGAAGATTCACATGAATTCCTCCGCTATGCTATTGATGCATTGCAAAAGTCGTGCTTGGCTGGATATCCTCAGTATGCTTTTTCCAAAATGTCTGGTTCCAATTCCTCACTACCCATTTAGAAAAGTCGACCACAATTTGGCTGAGACAACATGGGTGCACAGGATCTTTGGCGGACGACTGCGTTCCCGGGTAACCTGCCGAGAATGCAATTATAACAGTGACACTTTCGACAGCATGCTAGACATAAGCCTGGACATATATGGCTCGTCAACTTTGAAGGATGCACTTAGGAAGTTCGTTGCCGTAGATTACTTGAGGGGCTCGGACAAATACAAATGCGAGAAGTGAGTAGCCCGGGTAGCAATGGCGGCGTGTTCGCTCATGGATTTGGTTGAAGGTGCAAAAAAGCTGTCGTGGCTGAAAAGCGTTTCACTGTCCACGATGCCCCTGCTGTGCTAACAATACATTTAAAACGCTTCTCTCCGCTTGGCCGAAAGATTGGCCACCATGTCTACTATGACGAGCACCTGATGCTCCAGCCTGCAATGAGTGAGGGGCAACACGGACCCTCCTACTCATTATACGGTATCATCTCCCACGCCGGAGGTGGACCAAATTCGGGTCACTACTTTGCTCACGTCAAAGCAGCGAATGGACGATGGTACGAAATGAACGATGATATGGTCTCACCCCATCATGGCACCCCTGTGGGTATGAAGAACGCATACGTTTTGTTTTACATGCGCGATAGGGGACAGTCGCTCGAGGGTGCTATCAGTCGCTCAACCCAGGTGGTGGGTGGCGCCAAGAGCAGCATCATTGGCGGTATGAAAAAGCGGAAGAACATTGATCTAGATGAAGAGGATATTGGTGTCAAGGCCGACCACCCCTTCATCGGCCCTCTTCTCCCTTCACCCATGCCTGACAATGTCGGTGAGAAGCAATCAGCCACCACGACTTCTCCGTCCGACCCTCAAGCCGTTAACTTGAAAAAGAAGATTGCCGCTATAACAACCACACCAAGCACCGCTCTCACGAGTCTTGCGCAGTATGACGAGGATGATAGCCTTGACACTTCATCAGAATCCATACAAGTAGAATCAAAAGCTACAACGAGCCTCGAATCATCCCCACCACCCCCACCTTCTACTGATTCACCCCAGTCTCCCTCATCATCAGATCATACTTCCATTGCCCAAATACCTGCACCATCCTCGGATACCCTTCGTTCCAAAGGGATCGATCCCAGCAATTTCTATGCATCCCATACAAAGAATGAAAGGAAACGTAAATCACCATTCGGGGATGAAGATGGTCACAAGTCCAACTCTAAGCGCCATCCGGTATCACCCATGCAGACTCCCTCTCCCAAACATACACCACATGGGCAACGTAGAAAGGCTTCCTTTGGTGGTCGTGCTGGAAACCCCTACTCTCGACTCCTTGGGAACAACCCAGTACGGAATTCCGACTTCCGCCACAGACCAAAGCAGTATAGCAACAAACGGAAGAGAATGATTATATAGCCATGCATGTACTGTTTGCTGTATCACGCACATGTAACCATCATGACATTTCGAGTGTGCAAACAGATGGGCCTGTCGTACGAAATGTACTAATTACATAAATGAAGATAACAAAAAGAGTCTATAGTTTCGCCTTGAATTGGGCAGTCTTGGAATTGCTATCTTGTTCGTCCCACCAGATCACAGAAACAGTGGTGTCATCGCGATATCGGCGAGCAAAGGGTGAAGGGATGCTCATCAGTTTCCGGAGTGCAGATACATCGCCTCCCCCAAACGCGTTCCGTATTAGGTGAACGCTTAGGTCGTCATCTCCAAAGCACCACGAGCCCGCAACGTTTCCCCTTAACTTATCCTTGCCTTCGACAGTCGGCGATCCAGACGAGGTAAGAACCAGAGTCTGAAGTTGAGCCTTGGGGACTGATCCTCTCAGGCCTTTTAGATGTCCTCCCACAAGAGCAACCACTTCTTCCGAGCTGAGTTTATCCCATAGACCATCGGTGGCGAGTACGACGAATCGGGGGCCAAGAAGTTTCGAGGAATTCGAGGAACCGTCATCAAAAGAAAACTTTCGGTGAGTAACGACCGGAGTTGCCGTAACATACGGCGGTGTTTTCAACGATGCTGGAGCAGGCCGCAATGGTTGGTTGTTACCGACCATAAATGCCTGACTCAAACTGTATGAAAGTCGTGACTCGAATGGGATGGAAAGGAAATGGGCCGCACTCACACTTCCTGAACCTCGCGTGACCACTTGTAGCGGGCATCTCCGAACGCTCTTGTAGGCTCGAGACCTCCGAGGACTCGCCCAGCGCGGATGACGTTATCAGCCTCGTCTTGAGGGTGTTCCGACTGTATTCTATCCAGAAATTAGGTGTATGGGAGAAACCAAGGGGTGTAGCTTGCTATACCTTTTCAACTCGTTCGGATTTCGGCCCGTTTGGTCCTCGCTCAATACCTCGACCCTCCAAGAACCCGTACCATCCGCTGACTCCTCCCAAATGCCCGCGACTGCCCGGCTGTCCCCAGAACACGCGACATACAAGTCTCGTTGGGCCGTGTCAAAGACGGCCATCAAAGCACAGCTGCCTAAAGTGGGTCTGAATATCACGAGGTTGAAGAGAGCCACGCGTTAACATACCAGAAACTGCCGGAAGCATCATGGGTAGCGCGAGTGGATGCTCGCTCAAGTCGGGGACGATTTTCTTCTTCAGGGACTCCTTGTCGATGTTGTTAGCGAGGACCTTCAATGGCGCATTGATCAGCTCTTCATCAAGTTTGGTGAAAGCGCTTTGTATGGCGAAGGAGACGGTCTGGGGATTCTGGACTTCTGGTTTGGGGAGTATGGAGCCAGAAGACCCGTGTATGAGTGACGAGAGTTGCAATACAACAGCATTGATCAATATATTCGAGAGGAGGCGGGAAGTGTGCGGGCCGCCGTGACCATCCATTACAGCGAAGAACAGCCAGTCTCCGGGCCCCTTTGGGTCCGATGGTTCACGAGCGATGATGGCCTTGGCATGGGCGTCTTCCAGCGGTTCATTCGCTGGTACGGATGCAGTACTGTACTTCCACGTTATACCTCCAGGACGGGTGACCGTGTCGGATTTTGCATTCGCGTTGAGGCGCTCGTCGACAGCAGTGGGAGAGAGCAAGGGAAAGGTTTTGCTGGTCATGACAGGCGCGCCATCCGCACCGAGTATTTTTACGGGAAGGTCAAAAGTCTGTGGCTTGTTGTAGCGGTAATAAAGATATGATGGGGTACCAATAACGACTGTGGTAGCAGTTATGGGTTTCCAGAGTCTTCTGAGCATTGCCCGCTCCTCTGCAAGTATGTCCTAAAATGGAGCAGGTAAACAACGTCGACACTTGTTAAAGGGACAATTGGTACATGTCACGTGGGTGGGTTAAGTCATCGATAAGATTCCCACTGCCACGGTGCCACCAGCCTGCAAGTGCACCCCCAACTTGTGTTAGTACCACGACCTGCCCGTCTCGCCGCTTCAGCTCTAGTCCCATCGTTCTGCTACTGTCGTGCAGTTTTCCAGTCAGATGGCCAGCGTGAGATCTCATACAGAAGACATGTCCATGTCCGTGGATGAAACCGCGGAAACTTCACCCGAACACAACGACCTTTGTACCGACTCGGAAGACCGTGATGACACAGAGCGTGAATCTGCTTCACAACCTTTGGTGAACGTGAGTCAAGATATGTGCCTGATTCTCACAAGTGCAAAGCCTCAAGTTTGTCCCGCATTGTCGCCCTCCAAGATTCTTGCAGACGTGATATCCTCAGAAGCGTATTCTCAAGCGCCCACAAGCAGTGCCCAAGTGGCGTTCTCACAGCAACCCTCTCCCGAGCTTTTGATGTCTCTGGGTATCAAAGTGAGAGATTTTGCGCATGAGAACACCCTTCCCGCGATCGTCCCTGTACCACGCGTTCCTCGACAAGTGCAGCCAGCACCTCGAGCACCCAAGCGCTTGCAGAGAGACTGGGATGACAAGGAGGGTTCCTCGAACAGTTTATCCGTAGCACAACCACTCTCGGGGCGAACGGGATTCAAGAAACCAAGATCTCTAGAGCGCCAACCGACTGAGCCACTGCACGAACCAGCGGTCCAGCACACCCGCACCTTGGAACGAATAACGGTCAAAAGTGTGCGCTCTATTCTCACACCGCTACCACGAAGGGCTTTGCCAACAACTCCACGCACCCAACTTTCTGCTAGCCCACCAACATCACCACTCTCACACCTCGCGTCGCAAGAATCAGAATTCGTTCAAACGCCTTCCACCTTCCCGTTTGTTGTACACGTGGATGATGCCAGCATGATGCCCGCTTCACAGCATGATTCAGAATCGCAGCCTCTATCCCTTCATCCCGTCCTGTATACCAGGATTACATTGGACTCGCGGTCGTCCCCCGGTTACTCTCCCGCTCCAAGTCCACCACAGAATGCATCCCCTGTTCCCCTAATAACTCCACTCCTCGAACTACCATCACCAATCAGGGAGTCGGGAGCAGATTCTCGTGTCCGCAAGCGTCGCGGTCGTGGGACTGTCGACACGACACCTCCAAATCGATATCAACTACGTCAACGACCCATTCCGTCCTCCCGTGCATCCACCCTTTCGCGATGCTCGCATCAAGCAAGTAGTACGTCCAAGTCGCTTCCACGGCGGACCCGCCGCGTGCGGCGAAATGACGAAATTCATTGACCATGTTGCATTCCTGGGAGTATTTATTCGTTATTGCTGTTGTCTCACTTTTGTGTTGGAAATGGATTTGACATTTATCGCTAGCAAATGTTTGTAATCCCCACATCATATTCGATGCGTTTCATCGCAAGCTCTCTGTCCTCAACCTGCATGTAGACATTAGTGTACCCTGAACCTTGTAATGCATGCATTTGCCTGGCCAATTGGAACGGGGTACTGGTTTCTCGTGTATAAATCTGCCGTAGTGTGCTGTCAATCAACCTTATTTTAAACGACAAGCATGTCAGTTTGAGCAACGGACGCGAACAGTGCTTGAACATTATCTCGCGGTATGCTCGTCAAAGAACCAGCTAGCTCGTCAGAACTCTGACACTCTTTTGAACGCCTAGCATGTACATAATTAAAGATAAGGACACCCCGCGCCCGCCGTGCATGTACCTCGAGGAAAACTGCCGTCCAGTTTCGGGTCGGGTCGATTCGGACAGGACTCGAGTCAAAGTGATTGGAGATGCAAGATCTGATCTGACATGCAAATATTAGCACTCAGCGGGCCCATCAAGTAAAGCCGTCTCCTCTCCTTCGCCATATCCTCTCCAATGTTGATGGCGGTCCCTGGCCTATCCAATGTCACCATCTCCCTCCTCCCCATCTCCCTCTCCCTCGTACACATCCCCCGCACTCGTCTCCCCCAACTATCGCACCCCGTCCTCAGACAGATCCTCCAGCCCAACCCCACCTTCCTCAACGTCACCTGTAATGAGATAGAGCTCAGTCTCTTCGCCGAGCATCACATCCTCGCCGACTTTGACCTCATAGCCAGGCGCGACAGGCACAGACTGCGATCTCGCTCTGGTTCTGGGTCTGCTCGTAGGCGTCCCGCCTTCCATGATGATGATCGAGTCGAGTTTTCTTGCGAGAAATGGAAAGTACTTCAGCTCGACTCTCATTCCGATCGACTCGGTACGTCTCAGTCCCTTAGGGTTTTACAGGGTTTCAACAAGACCACATGAACAGACAACTCTGGGGCAAGAGTGCACGAATTGTCCGCTCCACTAGCTACAGCAGGAATTTCCATCTTGTACCAGTCCTCTTATATGAGCGATTTCATTTTTGTAGGCCAATCACGGATTATGGACCGTATCATATCTCATTCTATTATTTCAGGTCAAGGAATCCAGATTGCGGGAGGTCATGTCGCTGTTTGGGGCTGCTGGTTTCGACTTGTATTCCTCTGATCCAGAACAGTTGATGTCGAGAGTCGTGTCCCCTCTCTTGTCACCAGTCCTACCTGATGTATCCCAAGTCAGTGACATTGGCCCAGAGTTTAGTCCTCAGTCTGGCGCTGTTTTGACGCGCATTCGGAGTGGCATTGACACTTCAGTCGCAGTCGCAGCATCAGCATCACCACTTCACCGTTCGAACGAAGGTGTAGACCAGAAAAATGGGGCTGGCCCAACTCCACACCATCGCTATCCCTTACGAGACAAATCCCGTTCACCTTCATGCACCGACGTTACCATTCTGCCCTCCAAACTTACATGCGTTGGGTTGGCTGACGAGAGCGTCGACAGCTGGTCACTCAAAATTGTTAAGCTGGTTGCTTTTCCAGATCTCATTCCCGTGAGAGAGTCACATCTCTTGCGCGGCTCTGGCTGTAACGATAGGACAACAGCGATATCAGCCAGCGGAAAATTCGATGAAATCACGATTCCTTCTTTCCTATCATGGCCACGAAGAGGCTCAGATTCAACCGGTTCGGTCTCATCCTCGAGCGAGGGCGATGAAGGCTACCTCTCTCATTCTCCTCGCAGAGATACACCCTCGATATTGCCTATAACAGGTTCCCGCTCATATCCCGACATCTCTCACGCGAGCCCATCATTGACACCCTCTTTCAAACCAACCGCTAAATACCTTGTTTCGCAGGTGCCTCCACTTTCTCCTGCGGAGTTAAAATCGCCTTCTCTCAGCCGGAGCGCTATTCATTCGCCTACGGATAAACAAATGAATAGCATGTATCCAAGGGTATCATTTTTTAGCTTCACGCGAACATCAGAAGGCTCCTCTTTGACGACGGATGTGTCTATTCTCGCCGCCCTATTTCCACCTGGAGAGAGACACATGCTTATCTGTGCAGGGGAATTGGATGCGCTCGATGCGCACGCTGCCAACTCGGATTCTGATTCTGACCAATATGAGAACAGCGATGCACTCTCAGAAGGCGGGACCTTGAAGTGCCTTCAAATCGATCTACGTCGCTTTGGTTTAGGCAAGTACACTCTACTTGGGATCGAATTCCGTGTGGCGCGCTGAACAATGAAGTGTGCACACAGATAAACACGGTCTTGTTAGCCGGTACTCACGAGTTCTTGAAGAAAACGGAATCAATCACATGTATAGTTCCACGTTCAAGACTGCCAATCTCCTTGTGGGTGCTCTATCCTCCCGAGCAGCTGACTTTCTGTCAACTACTGTCACATAGGTTTCCAAGACGCATGCTAGTCGTGCTCGCGATCTCCTCAAGTCATGTTGATGGTCTATCTCTTATCAAAACTGCCACTCTTGGAAAAGCATGGACTTGTCAGGCATCAGTTGTCACTCGGTTCCCCATCTGGTATTCTTATCTCTCGGAGCAGATACCCACCTCTTTTCCGCATTCTCTATTGCCCCATTCCACACCCTTTCCCCTTTCTTCTTTTCCCCTCGTTTTTATTATACTCATGAAACCACATCATTATGCATTGGCATTGATTCACAACGACATTTCTTGGTGATAAGTTTTGGATGTACCGACTTTGGGTTATGCACATTGTTATGTGTACGCGTATGAACTCGAACGAACGTGGACGGTGGTACCGGGTAGTAAAGGGGAAGCGTTGTGCCTTTGGTCCTTAGGCCTAGGGTCTATCTCTCGCGGGTATAATTGCATTGAAAGGCCGGGGGCTCTGCGACACGCTGGTTCCAGTTAGTTCTTCCATGGAATCGAAACGGCCCTAGATCTGCATGGCAGTACTTCTGGATGGTTTCTCACCTAGGTATTGGTGATCTGTATCCCGGACATGGATGCGCCACTCCGCCCTTGGGAGTGGCAATCAGATGGGAGTACCCTCCCTCCCACGGTATGCTTCGCTAGTTTCGTCTGGTGAGTATATGTAGAGCCGGGTGTCGGAAGTGGCAAACCCATGGCCAATTGACTGATCTATTTGACTCCAAGGGTGATACGGAGGCATATTGATCGTTGACGGGCCTCCGCTATGCGCCAGACCCCGCGGTTCGCTTTGTTGTTACCACCAAGAGAAAATATTCGGTGTCTTACCGGAGACCGCTCGCGGATATGCTGGCAGTCATCAGAGTCGCTCCACTTCTCAACGCTCTCGTCTTCTTCTCGCTTCATTCACTTTGAAATATCGCACCATCTGAATTCTTATTGGAGGCGTCCGGTGAGTGACGCGCTTAAAGAAACCTACCAGTGAATTTACCCCGATGATGCTACTTCGCTTTAGAACACTGGTGAACGTTTGAACCCAAGTCCATCAAAGATTTAATCAAACCACTTTCTTGCTTCGTGACAAATCCACTTCATCCTCCCTGATAGCAGTCACCTTGGTAAAGTCTTTCATGATGAAGTCGGCATGTGCAAGCTACACAGTCGGCGTGTCAGATGGTCGAACGATGATCCCATCAATGCTTACCTTCTGTACAAGGTCACGAAGGAAGCTCGGAAGTAACTTTATGATCAAAGCCGAGTATGTATAAAATGGCAAAAATATGGTCCGAGATTCCTGTGAATCTAATGCAGCGATGATTGCCTTGACTATTGTCACTGGAGCCAGAGAAGGTACGAAGAACCGGTAGAAGACATTGTCCGGGATTACCACGGTGGAGAAAAGGGGTGTACGAACGTGACCTGGACAAACGAGCGTCGTACGGATTCCCGGAGAATGATACCTGTAAAACACTGAAAGTTGGCAAACGTCAACCTAGGAAAGAGGAATGTATGTACCGTTTGTCTAGTTCATAGCGGAGCGATTCGTGCAGATTTAGCAGAGCGGCCTTGGAGGCACTGTAGTCCGCTAATAAGAGTCAGCAACAGCAATTCATTGAGTCGACGGACGAACTTACACATTTGAGCGCTACCTCCGAAACCCATGACAGATGACAAGGTAACCTAGGAAAGTATGAGTAACGATCACAACCGCTGGGAAGCTTGTCTCATACAATATGTCCGCTGTTCCTTTCAATCATCTTGGGCAAGAAGGCTTTCAGAGTCCAAAAGTGAGCGAAGGTATTCACGGCGAAAGTCCTGGATGTTTGTTGAGTCAATGGAACGTGGCTCCGAACTAAATTTTTGCACTGATATATGTCCCGGGGATCGAGGTCGAGGATCAGTTTCCCTTGGACCACGCCGGCGTTGTTGACAACCATAGTCGGGTGGCCAACCTAGGACATACATGTGAATTTGGAGGCCAAATTTTCTAAACAATGGATTGACCTCTTCAATAACCTTTTTAGAAATCGCTTCGACTTCTTCCCATTTGGAAACATCACATTTATAGTACATGATATTATCTGGAGCAAAAGTTGATGAGTGTCCGACTTGTGAAATTACATCAAGAGCACACACAGTTCTCCGTTTGGATTGGCTTTACGTCGAGAACGACCACATTGACGTTGCGCACCGCAAGCGTATTCGCTAGTAGTTCTCCCATCCCAGATGATCCTATTAACAATACTGAATTTCAGGGGGTTCATAGGTCCTCCAAACGTACCCCCAGTAATGAGCACGATCTGCTCACTCCAGTCCAGAGGTTTGGGAGCAAAGAAGAGGCTTCCTTGATTCCTGTACAAAGTCGAGAGCCATTTCAATAGCCCTGTTGCAAGTCAGTGAGATGAACGTCACTGGAATCTGTTCCACCCACAGAACGCGCAAACGGCAGCACAGTAACATGCAGAATTAATCACAACAGGGGTCAATACGCCTCGGGCATGAAAAAAGTAGTATACGGGAATGAAAAACGTGAAAAATGGGCCTGAATGCGAGTCAATGTGTGTATTACACTGTCAATCAAAGACAACGGACTGAACGCAGTTTGCTGCAGGACCTTGACGACCA
This sequence comes from Boletus pseudo-olivaceus, assembly GCA_038092955.1. NCBI lineage: Eukaryota > Fungi > Basidiomycota > Agaricomycetes > Boletales > Boletaceae > Boletus > Boletus pseudo-olivaceus. Next base: position 13,251 of record JBBPRI010000480.1, read on the forward strand.
TGTCTACGTCTACATTGTCGTACATTGGGATTGCATCATCGTGGCCCTGGTTTGAAGCCATTCTAGTATTCCTCGAACTTTGGCCGGTGAAGTCTACTGCTTGACCACTAGCGTTGTGATAAACGGGCGACAGAGATGATTGCAGTCGATGTAGACAAAAGCTACAGTGTATATAGACTTGATGATGGTTGCGCAGGTTGTTAGATTTCGTTTATGGTAATCTTACATAAGCGCGGTCTTACACCGCGCGGTTTCCTCTTACCGCACCTCAGTGAACTCATAGTATCACTGAGGTGAGTTAGATACTGTTCCACACTTTCTACTT
>JBBPRI010000481.1:0-13562 GCA_038092955.1 Boletus pseudo-olivaceus
TGGAAGAGAAGCAGCACAGCACGGAAATGAATAGAAGGCTGTGTGCATGAGAATAAATGATAAGGCTATGGAACTTCCCATAGACGTTTGAAGAAAAAGTTCTAAGTCCAGTTAGATAAGATAATCGCGTGGCTGATAAGATAACCACGTGAGATAAGATTAGATAAGATAAAGCGAAAATATTATATCGTAACACGCTTCGTGTGACGCGCGCAAGAGGGAGAGCTCATCTGTAGTTGGGCTCTGGCCAGCTGGACTTCTGATGGCCAAGGAGCCATCCAAGTGTGTCTGTAGTGTGGATGACGTTGAAGTCACCCCACACGAGAGGACGGTATGGCAGGGTAAGCGGAATTTGCAGGTACTTGCGCTTTTCATGGACGTGAGCATGGGCATGGCCGTCGCAGGCGTGGAGCTCATTGTCATCATAGGCAACGGCAAGCCCAACAAGAGAGAAGAAGGAAAAGAGCACGCAGTTCATTGACATCTCCAAGTCAGTCCCTTCTTACTTAAGTCAGTAAGCAAGGGATGTTTAAGCGAGAACCCGACACTCAGCATGGCCAATGCGCTGGGCACAAGTTTCGACCAAGATGACTGTGAGTCTGGCTTCAAGTTGAAACGTTGAACTGGAAATCATATTGGCGTGCATGCCTCTGATGTAATTCCCAAGGGCGCCGACCTGAACGGGTGATTGAAAGCCGCTGTGTCTCAAAAAAAAATACGTGAGTCGTGACCGTTTTGCGTAATGCGATTATGTGAATAGGTTGCAAGCCGAGGAGGCCTCCAAGATCTGGGGGGAATGCGGGAAAACCGTTGCCTCGCAACGTAGTTACAGAGTGATTCAAGCTTGATGCATTGGGGATGTGCAAAGTGGGTGCGACACATCATGCATTGACTCTCAGAGAGTCCATGCGACTTTCTGTTCGACGAGTATTGTACCCATTTCATAAGAAATAAAAACACGTGACCCCAGCGCGCCAGCCAAACTTGAGCTTGACCGTGTTCAACTTCTCTCTCTATTCAACCACACACCATTTCAAAACGACACGCTGGCCGTGTTTCTGTAACACGTTAGATCGGATCGCTCCAAACACCACACTGCACCACTGTTCGTTAGTCAAGACAGCCTTGAAGCGTCCGACGTCCCAACGACCGAGCATCATACCCTCGCTGGCTGGCACAGCGTACTCGTCACCCACCATGACCAAGGCCATCCACGCAGTCCTCGCCATCGCGCTCGCCTGCCTGTTCGCCCTCTCTGCCGCGCTCCCGTCCGTGCTCAGTCAGTCCGTGTCTGCCCAGACCAAAACCAACGTACCCCGCACGCTCCTCGGGAAACCCTATCGAACACCCCGGGACTCGCAAAGCCGCACGCCCTGGACCCTCGTTGTCACAGATCGCGACGACACCGACGCCGACCATGCATCCGCACACGCGGCCCAAACCGAGAACGGCAGTGGAACCCGGACGAAGATGAATATGAAACCGCGCGCCCCGATTCCGCTCCCACTCGTCATCAACACGTTCTCAGAGTCTGGACCGGCGCGTTTACGTCTGATGAGGTCCAAACGACCTATGCAGCACAGCTCCTGCGTTGATAATGTAGCTCCGTCCAAAAGGGCACATTCCGACGGGATGAATTCTAGAGATGAAGTTGAGCAGCTACAGTCTCCCGACGTCTCCAGACCCGAAAAAAAGCAAGGATTACGCGAAGTGCCAGTGCCAGTTCGACGTTCGAAGCGGTTGTATAACAGGGGAGAATGGAAATCACGGTTATTCGAGGAATACTAGACGGTATGGGTAAACATCGAGATGAACGTCGAATGGCGATTATTGTGGGATAATAATGATCCTGACCTCAGGTGGCGAGTTGAATCTGAATGAGACACTGCAGTTGTTGGGTGATGCTGAGAAGAGATTTCCACCGACGGCGCAAAAATGTACCTATAGCCACGACGGACATGTCTCGAGCCTCCAACGTGTCGGGCTGTTCACATGAACAACCCCGTTGAACATAAGCGGGACTGAAGACTAACCCATGTCGCCACGTCTAATATTGGCTATTACTTCATTTCGTGGACCATCTTATCTTGCAATGGACGAAGGTCGCCCTTCCGGGATTATGTCCGATGGCTCAGCTAGGCATGCCAACTTGAAGATGAATGAAGTCAATAAAATAACACAGCGTTCATCGCCCTTGCACCGCTGAATGGTTTGCTAACTCGGACCTCACGATGAAATCAGGGACCAGAAGCTTCACGGTCGAAGCGGGAGTAATGGAAGTGGACGCAGCAACCGAAGTGGATAAAGTTAAAAGGCTGTCCCCACTCAAGAACACGTGTCCAATGCGAAATCGAAGATTGGCGGAAACAGCCACTTGGGAGGCCGGACGCTAAGCACCACCACTGACATCCACAGATATTATGTAGATAATGTGGCTCGCCAGCTCGAAAATATCAAATACGGGGTTGGTGGCTGCATCGAGGAACCCTTGCGGCCCTTGGGCACGTATGAATTACCTTGGGTGAGGCAATTATTCTGTCAATGATTTGGCCCATGGATCGCCGGACATGGGCGCAAAACAAACTTTGCGGTACTACATGGCGGCCCTTGTAGGCAGTGAAGGAAGACATGAAATGGCCGCAGTGCGGAAAGGAATGTGACCCCAACAGTATGTCTGTTGCGCTCAAAAGCAATTCAGGTTAGGGGTGTCTGGTGGCGTTTAATCCCAGTCAGAAGCGAGCCTCGAGGCGCCGACTCGGTAAGCGAGGACGGTAGCAGGTTCGCATGCATGCTGCCTGTTTGCGGATAGGGGACTTTAGCGTATTTGTTTTGCTCCAGATTGAACCGGTAGATATGTGCAATTGGAAGTCCGAAGCCTACCCCGCGAATACTACTTGAAGTGAGACAACCCGCCGCTCGGTGGAGCTATGTGTCTGGCGTCCAATATTAATGTGAGGGCGACAGTGAGTCACAGCAGCAGCACCGGAATACCTCCATGTGGAGGGGATGTGGCGTCGAAGGTTACTGTGAAAGATAAGGCCTTAAGGGCCTACCGGGATGTTTATAATGCGGGAAGTCCAAGGCGTAGGACGGGACTGCACACCTCTGAGCCATGTCGTCGTCAAACCTCTTGTATCTGTTGTTGCTTCTCTTGGTGATCCTTCTTCCGATCGTGTTCCAGTTGAGGGCGGTTAGGGGATATGCAACCAGAACCACTACTAGTAACCCAACTGCACGTGCCCCAACAACCGCTTTCTTATTCGCGCGCGCTCAGTGCTGGGCGTTAACATGATCTTTTCAGGCGCCGACAGTGCATGAAGAACTACCACGTACCATCACCATGGACGAAGTATCGATTCCCCGAAGGGATGAGAACGATAGGTGCTCAGACTGCAGTGTGGAGAAAAATCATGTCTAACAGGATAATTTCAGCTCGTCTAGGTGGAAAACGCTCGTTCATGAATCAGAGGCAAGCATCGAAAAATACCTCGCTCCCGAGATCGATATCGATCTTGCCTCGTTCATCCGCTGCATCACCTTTCGTGTATTTTCGGTTGTGTTTCTGAGTGTGGATCCCGATACACTCGCGTTCCAGGACGTCCAGCGGGTTACGGGAGCGTTATTGGATTTCTACGACGATAGGCAAGGGAACAGCACGCTCCCTCCCAGCGTCCAGAACATCATGTACCAATGGCTTCCACACGAACGATTCCCGTCTTCCTTGAACAGCATTCTTCCCGCATACGAAGCGCTCTGGCGCATCGTCGCCACTATCGTGGTGACCTGCGAAGAGGATGAAACGAAAGTATTGCGTTGGGTGATGTTGGACTTTCGCGACAACCCACGGGATCGCCAGTACAGAGCATCCCTCGGGAGCAATGGAAAAAGCGTCTCGGCCATCACGAACGACGTTGTTGGCCGCCTTACACCCATCGCGCGTCCGCAGCAAACCATAACCTCAAGCTGGCCATTGAGCTGCATTCAGAATACGTCCGAGAGCAGCTCGACGGCTGGAGACTTTCCGACGGAGGAGGAAGCGTTGAAATTTGCGGCGTTGTTGGCATCTAGGGTCATTGGTCGAATCGGGGTGCACTATGGCATATCTGGCAATGGCGGCTCATATTCTCAGGCTTCACCATGGCATGGGCTAAAGATATTCGGGGTCAACAGAACCCCTGGTCATGTCGCCATTAATGTTGTAGAAGGGCCTCCTCATGCTCGCAGGTCTAGGCAGGCCCACTAGGTCCTAGATATACAATAGTGGAGGTTTGCCTTGTACATTTGTCGGTACAAACATTCAGAGAATCGGGACGATCGTGTACTGCTTCGAGGTGTTAGCAAGGAATTCCAACTTTGAATGTTCTTGCAGGATGCTGCACGGGAGCGGAGATACAATCACTCCAAAATAGGGATTCATATTCAATCTCCGCTTCAATAATGACCCTTCTGCCCGGAAACACCAAGCACGAAAGCAGAAACAACCTGGAGAACCAACTCGCGAGGGAAACAGGCTGCGGCCTGGCTAACCCATTCATGGTGACTTTCGGCCTCCATTGTTATATTACCTCACATGTCATGTAGTTTCTCCATCTCCGTCGAATGACGGACAGGATCCATGCCCCGCCACAGACATCGCGGACATACTGCTCGCTGTCCAGATGGAGAAATTACGCGTGGAAGAGGCGTTGGCTGCGCGCGATAACGTAGTGGCTCACCTCGAGGACGCGTATATTTCTGTTCGCCAAAAGGCTGTGACGATATCGCGACTAGAGCAGGAATTGGAAGTGTTCAAACGAGCCTCGACTCCGGCGAACACGAATTCTAGTGGTTTTGAACTTGTTTCGGGACCCCCTGGGACACCGCGGTCCGACCCGGGTCAAGTATTCGAAGAGTCAGCAGAGACCCAGGCAAGTGTTGTTGTTTGTTCTGTCGTTCGAATATTGACCAAGGAAATCCAACAATGGATGAAACAGGCACAGGGGAATCCAGATACCCCTAGAGGAGTGTTAAGCGAACCTCCAAGCACACCTGACAAGCTCGGCGATAGCCTGCAAAGCAACTCGGCTTACTGTAGACAGGTTTACACCAATAGCTCCGCGCTAGTCAGGGAACCGTTTACTCCCACCGTTCCAACACCGTCTGATGAAGAGAGTCAAGTCAGTGCATATATGCGTCTCACGTTGCTGAAACCATTTTCTATGGTACAGATCTTCTTTCCCGCTTCCGAGGATGGGACTCCAGCCGAACGGACGATCACTGCGAGACAGGCAATGCTAGCGACTCTTCCTTTACCGTCGGGTATCCCGGATGATGCATTACAACCAATCATGATTCGCCCCCCTCATACTCTCCACGAGTTCCTCGGAAATGCTTCTGGCGTAGGTCTGCGCCCAGTTTCATTCGCGATACTAACATCTTCAAGTCTCTCAAAGACTTGTAAGGACTTTATTGTTGGGTTATCTGTGCTCATCTCCTCGACCTTTGAATACGCATCTCGGAACCAATCAACTCATCATCGGCCAGACTTGAAAATTACAAAGTTTTGTCTCAGCTGACGACATACTGGTGTCCCGACAGGGAAGAGCATGGATATTTCCTCACCCCGGTCTTCAAGTGCAGCACAAATCCGCGCGTCGCAACAGCACATCGTTGGACCACTGTGGATGTAGTTGGTCGGATGAACAAGCCGACGGGTGAGGTGACGCATTGTTCCGAGTACCCACCCGACTTCTCATTTTGCTAGAGTGCTTTTATAACAAGGACGGAAAGTGGTATTATGCTGGTACTTACAGGGCTTTCCGGATGGACGATCTCACTGTTCAAGAATGGGAGGCTCTTTCGACCGAGGTAAAATCGTTCAGTTGTTTTCGAAGATCTGGCCATGTGGACAGTCGTTTTCATAGACGACGCAAGCAATCGTTAGAGAAACTTTGGCCGGCCGGAAGAACGTGTCGCCTCAAAATCACTACGAAACGTCCCAGCTCTATGCCGCGGGAGCTTTGCGCGTAGCCTGCATCGGTCTGCACTGCGTCGGTTTCAGCGATGGCTTGTATCGTGGTGTGCTCGAACAATCAAGATTCATTTACTGGGGTCGAAGCTCTACATGGACATCTGTCAGGACGACGATCGCGCTAAACGAGACGAGCGACGACGCCAAGCCCGCCCTGCCTTGAAGCATCCTTCGTGCCTTTCCTCTGTTCTTGTTTTCTGTTTGGTGTACATGTTTCTGCAAATATTCATGGTTTGATCAATAGTATGATATCCTGTCCTAGATGTTCATGGAAGTATGGAAAGAGGTGTGTCTACGAACCAAAACTTAAGCTTGATCCTTGGATTTTCCAATATGCATGTAGTGACACAGTCCTTGCTCCTACAACTTCACCTTTGGTGCAATCCTCTGACTGGAGAGTGTTGCTCCTCCATCAAGCAAAATGTGAGCACCAGTGACATGTGCACTGGCAGGAGAGCAAAGAAACAGCGTAATTCCAGCGAGATCCGAAGGGTAGCCAACCCGTCCTAGAGAACACATGATTCATTAGAGATACCCGTTCAGCTAAGACCATACCAGTTGGCTGTAGGGATGCAATCTTGTCTTCACCCGCAGACTTGAAACCAAATGCTGTCATCTTTGTGGGAAAGATTCTGCATAACGCTTCAGATATATTAAAAAGTCGAGACCCCATGAAACGTACCCGGGGCAAATTGCATTCACCCTGTTTCAGTCAGTGATAAGCGACACGCGCAAAGATACACAGTACGGCACACACATGATCTTCTGAGGACCCAGTTTGACCGCCATTATCGATGTGAGATGGTTAACTGCTGCCTTGCTAACATTGTCTGCCAATATGGGATGTGAGGGGGATGTAGAATGATGAAGGGAAGATATGGATGACTGACAACTGTATGTTCCGTTACCTTGAGCGCTCACTAGACCTTCAACGTGTGCAGTGACACTCGCAGTCGACGAAATATTGACGATGTGGGCGGGGTCCACAGCAGTCGCCTCTTTGGCGAGCCACGATGATAGCCTCCGTACACGACAACTCAATTGTGGTCCTAGAGTTCCACGAGCTGTAGGAACTTACCCCGCAGACACTGGACGTCACCAACCAGAATCAGAGAGGGTGCAACCAAGTAAGGACAACGGGGTCTCACGATAGAAGAGGCTCTTCACGTTCACAGCCATGATGTTATCCCAACCCTTATCCTCGGGAACGGCATCGAAAGGAGATCCCCATGAGGCGCCAGAGTTGTTCACGAGTATGTGCAATGTCTTGGCCGGTTCGAGTTTGGCGAGGGCTGAGATCAATGCATCCACGCCGGCCTTGTTCTACACATGATAGCGTAGGCATGGCCGTCAGCACCAGAAAGATACCACCGCCCCACAGTGGTCACGAGATACTCACGCTGAGATTGGCGACGATATAGTGCGCACTGCCGGGTCCGAGATCGTTGAGTTCCGCCGCTGCCTAGAAGGGACTCCGACGTGTCAAAGCCTACATGGCAACCGCCGCCCGCGCTACGCACCTCTTTCAGCTGTGCCTCCCTTCTTGCTGCGATGTAGACCTTGGCGCCGTTCTGGACGAGTGCGGAGGCGATCGTCTTGCCAAGGCCGGTTCCACCACCCGTCACGAGCGCTGAATGGAGTGCAGGCCGTTAGTACGACAAACGCTCCGGTGCGTAGGCACTCGGAAATGGATTGAATGGGCACCTATTTTCCCGCCGACATTGAACAAGGATTGCAGAGAAAAGTCTGAACCCAGGAAGCATCATCACAGTGAATACTAGTAAATCTGGAGCGAGCTTACCTGAGGCAAACATGATGCTTGCGTGAGTTTAGTTCTTTGCCAGTTCAGCACGACGCACGAGCAGTGAAGGCCTGGCGGAACGGCCGGAGACGCCTTGGGATTTCAGCTTACCGAGCGGCTATCTCAGTAGCCGGTGCCGTTTCAGCGAGACATTTTACTACGCACACTCTGGCACTTGTCGCCACGTTGCGAAAATGTTGAATGTCTCAGTCTACCCAATCTGCACATCCTTTCCATGCTACAGTAACCAGTTCCTTGGGTCGCTTCAAGCCTATCAGTCGTCTTTGATGGTTATCTTTACGACATAGACGATGACCTGCCACAATCAGTCCTCGCCGCAGTGCTGCGCACGGACAAAGGTTGGCATGGAAATTACTTGCCGCCATGCCACCATGCGATGGCTGCATGTCTGTGTATAAGGTCGGAACTACACGGCGGCAGCTGCGCAAGCCTTCCTCGTCGTTCTTTCCCTGATGTGTTCACTATCTTTCGTTTTTATCGCTGTCTTGCTGGCATTGACAGCCGCGTTACCACACCCTGGCCCCCTGCGGATTCCGATTCACAAGAGGTCGACCCTCACAAGGGGTGGGATAGTCAATATGGACGCTGTTCGCTCTCATATTGCGCATTCAGAACGGTACGCGACGTTCGTTAACCCGCTGTATCTCCTCCGTCTTATCTATGACGGCCAGAAAATATTTAGAAGGGGTCGCTGCCTTTCAACGCCACACCGGTGTACTTCCGCAGTCTTCGCGTGGTGGTACTCTCACTCGACGTGCTGTGAGTACTGATTCACTCACGGGTGCCGGGGATCAATATTGGTACGGCACGATTTCTGTGGGTTCGCCTGCTGTCGAATACAAAGGTGAGCCGCTCGTCCGTCCCGTTACACATCACCTTATTCATCGTTATCCAGTGGATTTTGATACTGGGTCTGCGGATTTGTTCCTTCCTGCGTCAAACTGTGACTCGACATGTGATGGACACACGCGCTACGATCCAAACGCGAGCTCCTCTGCTGTCGATTTGCATCAAGACTTTTCCCTTGAATATGGCGATGGTTCTACAGTCTCTGGCGAACAGTACACAGACACGGTTACCATCGCGGGTTTCGTGGTACGTTATTTCGATACAACGGCGGACTTGATATCTCTGACGATCTCATAGGCCGAAAATCAAACCTTCGGGGCTGCCTCACAGTATTCCACAGGTTTCCAGAGCGCGAACTTTGCAGGGGATGGCTTGATGGGCATGGCGTTTGCAGACATCTCCCACTTTCAGGCCAATCCAGTAGTTCAGACGCTCATTGCAGGGGGGAAACTCTCCGATTCCGTTTTCGCTTTCAAGTTAGCCTCATCGGGGTCTGAGTTGCGCATTGGAGACGTAGACACGTCTTTGTACACGGGCTCTTTCACCTATACACCGGTCACACTGCAGGTTAGAACTTTCTATAGTAAACTCAGGTCGAGCGTTGACGTGATGTTCAGGGATTCTGGCAAATTAGCCCAGATTCTATCAATGCCAACGATCAAGCAATCAGCGAGAACATTTCCGCAATCGTAGACACGGGAACGACACTCATCCTCGGAAACGAGCTAAATGTCGGTCAGTTCTACAGTGCTCTCAACGCTACGGATGTAGGAGGTGGATTTTACACGAGTGAGTCCGCACCTATTCCACTGCTTGCTTTTCTTACCTCGTGTTTTCAGTGCCTTGCGATGCGATGCCTAATGTCAGTATCACGATCGGGGGAAAATCCTTTACTATCTCCGCCGAGACGTTCAATTTTGGAATGTACGACTCTTCTGGGAATAGTTGTGTCGGCGGCATAGCATCCACAGGTAGTCTTGGAGGTATGTCAGCGTCCGTAATTGGCACATTTTCTGATGTTCATCGTGGTTAGATACTTGGATTCTGGGTGACGTATTTCTGCGAAACGTCTACACCGTTTTCGACGTCGGTAATCTACGAGTCGGCTTTGCTGACCTCGCATGACCCTGTCTCTTGGGAACCCTCAGTGGTGCCACACCTGTCGAGGCTCGGGTAGTTCTCGCGGATGCACACTTTCGGTCACTGACAATCATTTCCATATCCTTGTCTCCACTGTATCGACCCAACTTCGCGCAGTATTTTATTATTCATTGGAGGCAATTTTAGCACCCTATCATATCACCTGAGTAGGATATCTTTATATACCTCATGAATAGAACTTGGCTGAACAATCGACGTTTATGATCGATGATCACTGGTTCACTATGTCCACTCCTTCCACGAAGACGTTAGATCACATCGTACATCTTACGCCCCCTGGCACGGTCGACCAGGTATCACAACAGTTCAGAGATCTGGGTTTCAAGTTCGTGCTTTCCCCACCGTTGGATATCTCCACAAAGTGACGTTAATCTCGCTTTCAGCGTCATCGCCGGCGGAGCCCATGCCGGAGGACTATCAGCGAACGCGCTCGTGGTAGGAACTATGTTGCCACCCAGTGACAGTCCCCACTAAAGCTAAAGTACCCATCATCTACCGCCACCCGGCAACGCACCACATGGCAGATCTTAGGCGACGGCGCTTATCTCGAACTCATCTCGTTCACTCACCCCGCCTCCCACTACCCACCCGGGTCGCCCGACCGTCAACGACGCGATACCAATCCATGGGCCTATAAAAACCCCGGATGGATCGACTTTGCCTTCCTCGGTTCCTCCACCACCTCGATCGCGCACATCATCAACGTACGCGCGGAGTGGGACCACAGCGGTATTCACTACGCCCCCGAAACGCGCGGCGGGCGGACACGCGCAGACGGGCGGGTCTTGCAGTGGGTCATCAGTGCCACAGAGGACGATCGACTGAGGGGGTCCGTCCCGTTCTTTTGTGGGGACGTGACGCCCCGTCAGTGGAGGGTAAGTCTTTTTTTTCATCTTTTTTATTTTATTTTTATTTTCCACGCGCGCGCGCGCGCGAGTTCGTTATGCAGGTCCCCATTGAGGAGCCGCCGTCAAACGTGGTCCATCCTTCGGGCGTACAAGGGATTGCCCATGTCCGCCTGCTAGCGGAACCAGAATCTCTCGCGAGCGTCTCTGCGCAGCTCACGTCAGTCATCGGGGAGCCTCCACGATCGAACACGACGAGGTCAGAATGTACCTGGACGTTGCAAGTGCCGTTGGGCATGCCGGGTGCTCAGAAACCGCATCTGATCCTGAGTGCACCGACGAACGACGAACAGCAACGTCACCTGGCTACAGAGGGTCCAGGTATATTTGAAGTAGGGTTTTCAGTAGGGCGGGATGGGGTTGAAAGGGAATCAAGGACGCCGTACGGCAAGATAGTTTGGTTGAGGTCTCCTTGAACCGTCCTATGATAATGTAGTCTCACGGATGCACTATGCGGATGGAAATCAACAAACCCAGGCCATGCACTGCAGTGATCGATCGAATCGAATCGAAGTCGGAACGCCGTTATCGGCGATCCAAACGAAAGACGCAAAAAGAATGACCGCCGCAGGGGTCGAACCTGCAATCTCCTGATTACATATGATCGTAGTCAGACGCGATGCCATTTCGCCAGGCAGCCGGTGTTACATAGCGAAACGATATCTCCTATCAGTAGATATCCTTCGTAGTACTATCGCAATTTAAACAGTACATACTTTCAAAGGCGATGATCGTGGATACCAGTCTCCAAAGATATTCACAGCTTCGCGCAGCAGAAGGCAAGAGCGATGCCATCATCAAGTAACATCAACATGTCCTCCGTGTTTTTACGTTCGGACCACTGCCAATTGACCACTCGCGACCAGGATACTGAATCCATCTGCATTATGCATGATATTCCTGTTGCAATCTCCATGCTTCAGATACTAGATCGGCGAGCACCGTTAAATGTGGGTTCTGACGGGCTCGGCACTGCCCCCGCAGCAAAGAGAAGAGGTGACAACACAGCCGAAGGAGAGCGAGCAACGTCATTCCTCGCAATGGCGATGCGAATGAGGATCATGTGGAAGGTGATAGATATTATGGGCGTCGTCTGGCAGTTCGCCGCGTCAGCGAGTTCATGGCGTGACACCGGAATTTGGGGACCGAAAATGGGATGACGAACCATGTCCAGCACGACGAGCTGTCCAGCATTCTGGTAAGCGTAGCAGACGAGGAGAGCAAAGAGCGTGAGTGTATATAGAAGCGCCGCGTCTACGAGAACGCGGAGCAGCAGCGGAGCTTCGATGCTGGATCGAGAAAGTACCCGGATTACTCCCGGCTCATCTCGATACGTCGTCCAGATACGGTAGGCCAACAGAGCTGTTCATGACAATGTCACACAGCTGATCAGATGAAAACTGTAATCAGCTCACCCGAACTAACTGCGTTCGTCATCATTGTCAATATATAGAAAGGAACAACCCAGTTTCCGATGTTGAACTGGTAAACATCCTCTGGGTCTGTTGCATGCGACATATAGTAGACAAACCCTACGGAAGTGGCTGCGAACGGTGATTTAGGATTGCACGATAAATGATAAATGATACGTATACAACGCACCAGAGGTAGCACATCATAATACCACAGGTAGCATGATGACACTGAAGCTCTGCCAAACGACATAACAACGATATATCCATTTCATGCACCATGAGCCTGAGGGATCCATAACCAGCAACCACGGAACCCACCACAACCGCATCACCTAGCAGCGTTTGTAGAACATAGACGGCATTCTTGACGATGAACGTTCGCTGTGTTACATCAGCAAAGAAACCCGTCGGACCGCCTGGAAAAATATGGGCTTCGGTGATGAACCCATCTATGAGTCGTTCGATATCAACCGTCAAGTGCTTGGCACGACCGTTAATCTACCGAGTTAAGCGAGAATGAAGACTTACAATTGTGCTGAGAGAAGTCAAGATCAAGGCGACCACTACCATTGACCAATCGATTTCATCCGTGGATCGCCCGTGGGTTAGTGCCCACACGGTTCCGCCGAACATTACTAATGAAATGCCTATCGTATCAAGATGAAGTTGTCAGTCTTCCGAGGAGGAACAGCAGGTGGTCAGTCTAGAGAATCACCATAAAGGACACATTCTACCGAAGTGGAAAGTATAGTAGCAAGATCAAGTCTGATCCCCGAAGGGGACGTCATTGTGGAGGGTATCTGGACTGAGGGGAACAAATGACGTCCGCTATCTGCCAGGCAGGGCAACATTATAAGTAAGCCGGAACGCAAGCATGTGCGAGAAACACGGGGAGTGCTGCCAGTTGCTTAGCCGGTCCTGCGAGCATGAGAGAACCGGCTACTTATCAACAAGGCATAAATTCCGCACTCACCTCACGGTATCAGTGAATGATCTGGGTGGACCTCGCGAAGGCGGCCTGTGCCCACCACCAACTGTGATTACATGGCATCTTTTGAGCATCGCAAGTCACTGTCGCGATGCTTCGGTGCCTCGACACAGGCGACTTGATGACACCAGTGTAAAGTTTAACGCTGGCTCAACGTAGACATCACGGCCCGAATCAAAGGTAGAGCCGTCGCGGCGGCAGTTGAAGCTGAGAAGCTCGATTTCTTGCTGGCAACCGCCACTGAGCGCAGTCCACATCAAAATTGTACTGGCACGGGCCACGACGTCTGGTACAGCCCGGGCTAGAATCGGATCATTTGCATTCCAGCTTAGCCTTGAAGACCGCAGTCACGGTGTCGCAAAAGAGCCGACTTGGAGGTAGAGGGACTCGAGGAGATCTGGATACCCTCATT
>JBBPRI010000482.1:0-13495 GCA_038092955.1 Boletus pseudo-olivaceus
CAACTTCCCACTCGGGTTCTCGGTCTTCGGTGACCTCGACCGGGCCGGGTTTAATAACTGGTTGTCCCGTTAATCTTTCTTTATATGGTTTAACACGGGAAATATTAACCGTGGGGTGGATCTGCATTCCACGCGGAAGCTTCAACTTAACCGCATTGGTACCGATCATTTCTATAACCGGGAAGGGACCAATCCACTTCTCCGTAAGCTTTTTAGATGCGCGTGTCAAACGCAAGTTTTCTGTAGATAACCAGACTTTGTCGCCTGGTGAATATACCGGTGCTTCTGCATGGTGTTTATTGGCTTGAACTTTCATGTGTTCCTGAGCCTTTAATAAATTATTTTTAGTTTCTTCCAAAGTCTTCGCCATCTCATTGGCAAACTCTTTGGCAGCCGGTGCCTTGTGAGCACGTGATTCGATTCCCATGCATGGAATGTAATTACGTGTGACTTGGAAAGGGGTTTTCTTTGAAGATGCGCTGATCTTCAAATTATAGGAGAACTGAGCGATCGGAAGCCAGTCTGTCCATTCAGTCTGCTTCTCGGCACAGAACAGTCTGAGATACTGCTGGAGATCTCGGTTCATACGTTCCATCTGTCCATCTGTTTGTGGATGATATGCTGTAGATAATTTACTGGTAATTCCGAGGCGTTTGCAGACTTCCTGCATAACCTGGGAACTGAACTGCGGTCTGTGATCCGATACAATCGAATTGGGAAGGCCATGGTTCTTAAAAACGTGGTGCACATACAGCTTCACGGTGTCTAATACAGAGATGGACTTTGAAGCGAAGCTTGGATCGCTAGGCAGATACAATGTAGCTGAAATGGAATACAACCAAATAGAATGGATAATCAGAGTAAAGGATAAAAGCATATAGTCGGAGTATGAGGATACAAGGATGCACATAGATGTGACAGTCGTAAGGTCCTTTGAGTTCTTCATAGGTCCAGAGATCGCCGTGGGTTTGAAGACCACTAGCACTTCTTAATGCTTAAACGTATGTGAAGTGAGATCACCAATAAACGAACTGAGGAGTTTGTCTAGTGGGGTGCTAGTATTTATACTAGTAGGTACAAAGAGATACAAATACATGGGTATAGGATATGGTCGTAGGGTATGACATCATGTGGGAAACGGATGAGTAAGGTGAGAATGGAATGATGTCATGGTATGCGATAAGGAGTCTGGACCAACGGTAATTAAAGGAATGCGGTTACCATGTGTTGGTCTAAAGCGGAAGTTGGACCGTAGGGTCTAGACTGAGAGATAAGAGATAGTGGGGTTTACCACAGTCATGTGATAGGTCATGTGACGTGATAAGATAAGATAAGGTCACGTGATTGTCTATAGCGAGTGAATGAGTACGAGTGTAAAGGAAAAGAAATGAATGAATGAAACGTAGCAGTGCAGGATACATTACAGACTTCATGCGAATAAATATAGTTTCCTTTGAGAAATGCTCAATGACCACGAGGATCGAATCATATGTATCTGTTTGATGCCGGCAAATCAGTTGTGAAATCTACCATGATATCTTGCCAGGGTCCTTCTGGAATGGGCAAGGGACGCAATTTACCCGCGTTGAGCTGATTGCCTGTTTTCATCCGTGCGCACCTGTCACATTGGGATATATAATCTATGATGTAATCAGCCATCTTGGGCCAATAATAGCTTTGTTTAATGAGTTCCAAGGTCTTCTCGGTTCCTGCATGACCAGTGACTGGAGAGTCATGGCAGGCTTTTAATATTTGTAAGCGTAATGCTTCTTCATCGGGTACAAAGATCTTCTCTTCCTGATATAGTATGTCATCGACCCTGCATCCATGCTTTGTGCATAGGTTGTGGACTTCGCTTTCTTTCAAACGAAGCAAGCTATTTTTGATGTTTTTGTAAATTTCATCGCTTTCATTGCGGAGATTAACCTGGGAGGTTCTTATCCATTCCGGCGGGATCATAATAATCCCTTTATTGTTGTCCTCTATGCCTATGGCGTGATCTTCCCTTTGTGAGAGGGCATCTGCCTTCACATTGGTTGCGCCTGGCTTGTAAACGAACGCATAATTAAAGCGTGTGAGCCACTGATACCATCGCGCTTGGCGTCGGTTCAAGTCTTGGCTCTTCATAAAGTACGTAAGGTTGGCGTGATCATTCCAAATTTCAAATTGATGCTTCGTGCCTTCTAAATAGTGTCGCCAGATCTCTAGCGATCTTATTATAGATAACATCTCCTTATCAGCGATCGGATAATTCCGCTCCGCGGCATCCATGCTGTGGGAGTGAAATGCAATGGGGTGCCATTTGTCTTCTTTTAATATAGAGAGCACAGCCCCTGTTGCATAGTCTGACATGTCTGTCTCAAGACAAAATTGGCAATCATTGTCTGGATATGCCAAGATGGGTGCCGTGGTGAATTTTTCTTTAAGCATGTCAAACGCGTGCTGCTGGGATGACGTCTAATCAAACTTTATATCCTTCTTCAGAAGGTCATTCAATGGGCGTGCAACTTGTGTGTAATCCTTGATGAAGCGGCAATAAAAATTGGCTAGCCCTAGAAAACTCCTAACTTCTTTTACGGAAGTCGGTTCTGGTCAGTCCAGAATAGCTTTAACTTTGGAATCATCCATGCGAATTCCATCTTTTCCCACAATCATTCCGAGGAAGTCTACTTCTGTCTTGGAGAACGTGCATTTTTCTGGTTTTATGAATAAATCATTTTCTTCTAGACGTCTCAAGACTTATCAACGAGCCTTAGCAAAGGAAAGGAAGAAAGCCAAGTACTCCACCCTTTGTCTCTCTCCTCAAGAGAAGGCTTGTCTCACCAAGGAGAAGCGATGTTTCATTTGTAAGAAAACTGGATGCTCTACCAAGAACCACCCTAGGCCGCCTTCCATCATATTGAAGGCACATGTCGAGAAAAGGAAGGATTGCCATCATCCAGAGTTCTATTCTGCGATCTTAGATGAAAAGATCATGCCGGAAGAAGATGAAGACTCATCCTGGATTGATACCAGATCTCAGGAGCCTCAGGAACAGCTGTTAAAGTCCGAGGTTCCGGAGTAGTGGAGCTGCAAAGTCCGGTAAGGTCCGGAACTCAGTTGCTGCCTAAGTCGGGCGAGAACAACTATTGTATTTACCTGCGAAGTCTGGTAAGGTCCGGAACTACGGTAATTAGTACGGAAGTAATGTGTGTGGAAAGATCCGCTCACCTCAGTCGCTGCCTAAGTCGGGCGAGAACAACTGAGGTGTCGGGTGGGTAACTATCTACTTTATACTGGGTAATGTAGGCGTACTCGTACCTGAATGATCTAAGAGGCGCAGGCGATCCTTGATCTGTGGCGAAAGGTATGTAAATGCTCTTTACCGAGCAGTAGCGATACTTCGGAGGAATACTCTGGAGTTCTCCTTTGAAAACTCCGGAATGCGTGCCGCACCTACAAGATTCCTTCGGATGCTTATAACTCCGGAGTAGTCTCCGGAGTTGGCTGTATTTTGTCACTCCCACTCGAGTGTAGCCGTAATCCCATGCCCCGAACGAATTTCCAGTGTTGTTCTCTCACAAGCGGTTTTGTGAGGATATCCGCAACCACGTCCTTGGTTGGGACATACCGAACAATCGCTTCTCCCTTTCTGACGAGGTCATCTCGGATGAAGTGGTATTTCCGTTGGATGTGTTTTGTCCGGGCTTGGAATTGCGGATCACGGCAAAGAATGATGGCGGCTTGGTTATCACAGAGCAGTTCTGTGGGAGCCTTTTGTGCTTGTCCTATTTCATCAGGGGGGGTTCGGAGCCAAGCCAAATGTTGTCCAGCATTACTAAGTCCGATGTACTCCGATTCCGTAGTGGAGAGGGCCACCATGGTTTGCAGCTTACTGGACCAGGATATACATAGCTCCACGATTGCTGATGAATACGAAGCCGGAGGTGGAGCGTGAGTTGTCTGGGTCTTGTGACCAGCCTGCATCGGAGTAACTGTGGAAATCCATGTCTGTGGATAGTTCCAATCCGTCAAATCGGAGCTCCATGTCCTTAGTGGCTTGAACGTATCAGCGTACGCGTTTGGCAGTTTCGCAATGTATGAGTTTTGGTTTTGCGCTGAAACGACTGAGAGTGCCCACTGCATATGCGATGTCCGGACGCGTTCCGAGCATGAGGTACATGAGTGATCCTATGACGGTTAGGTACGAAACCTGTTTTCCTTCAATAATCATCTCATTTTGTCAACAGCGACGACTATCCATGGGAGAAGAAGGAGAACGGATCCTCCTTACCAAGGGCTCTATGAGAGCCTTCTCAAAATCTTTCTAGATTGAGGACCTCCAATACATGGATCGAAGGGATGCCAAGGACCTCTGAAGAACGGGTCAGAGGGCTGCTGAAACAACCACAAAGATAAACCTTGGGTTACTCCACAAGTCCTGGACTAAAGGGGTGAAGGATAGAGGAACTGGTGATTGAACTACTGAGTCCTTCACTAGAGAAGCTTTGTAGGCAAACTCCAAGAGAACCAGACTGGTGCTCTTGGTTGTTCATTCAGGTTTATATAGGTTACAGGAATGCGCACAGACCAAGCAGTGCGTGTGAATAAGTACTACTTTAGGATATAGGGGAGACGGAGATTAAAGGAGTGTGTGATGCATGAGGCATCAAATGGAAGAGAAGCAGCACAGCATGGAAATGAAGAGAAGGCTGTGTGCTTGAGAATAAATGATAAGGCTATGGAACTTCCCATAGACGTTTGAAGAAAAAGTTCTAAGTCCAGTTAGATAAGATAATTGCGTGGCTGATAAGATAACCACGTGAGATAAGATTAGATAGGATAAAGTGAAAATATTATATCGTAACAGCTGCCTAGGACCTTCCACAGATGGGTGGAATGGGTTGCAACCAGGACCTCTCAAGATCGGTTGAGAGGGTTGCAAAATCACTTTACCAGAAAGTATTGAACAGGAAGGCCTACTCCTGTCATACGTCATCCAAAAGATCATCAAAATCTTCCACCTCTTGGAGACAATCCCTGATTGGTCTCATTACCTACACGGAGTTAATCGCCGAGATTACTCCGCTAACAGTTTAGACAATCTCTGATATCGTCACCACCCGGAGTCGATTGCCAATATCACTCCATCGACATTCCACCGGATCTATTCAAGATCATCACCAAATTGAGTTGATCGCCGAGATCACTCCTCTGTCACCTGGATCCATAGATCACCATCCCGAACGGAGTTGATCGCCGATATCACTCCTTATCCGATCCGCTCAACGGATCACCACCCCGAACTGGAGCTAGTCGCCAATACTGCTCCTCACCAGGAACGGATCGCCAATATCCCTCTTCCTACCCCGATCAGAGCCAATCGCCGATATTGGTCTCCCACATCTGATCTAGCATACGCGTATGCTAACACCATCCCTTCCACTCAGGAAACCCGACCTACTCTGAGATGTCAAATCTCGTGGAGCCCCACTGATGTTTTAGATCTTCACAGAAGGATCTCTTGCTATGACAGATATAGCAGATTAGGAAAACCTAGGAAGGAGGACCAACCAGAAAACCTGGATCAAACCTCCAGCCTCCCCAGACCATCTCAGGAAGCAAAACCCTCTCAGCGGATCGTTCAAGGATTCAACAAATCCTTGAGGGAGGGCTCCAACAAACCTTATCAGAGCGACCGAAATTTAACTAGGCAGTACCATGGATACTGGACAGAGGAGTAGGGAATGCCTCACCCGCGGAACCCAAAACTCTCTAACGAGGAAGTCCAACAACAATTGGAGGACCCGCCGTATCATGAGGGGAATATTCAACTATTCCCACCACACCGGAACAGACCAGATTAGCGGACGAATTGGTTGTGCAAACCTGACCACGAGGTCATGAAGACGGAATGCACAACGGCCCCATAGAAGACGGGCCAGGCACTGGAGATTAACAAGACGAAACTCCAACCATACGAGGACTTGCCAAACACAAGCAGTCGCTCAGGGGAGTACTGACCCCATGCTGTCGGGGGAGCCCGACAAGTAAAGAATAACTCATCAGAGCCGCCATACTCCGACAGACCTATCTCGCGAGCAGATCAGGATTAACAAGATCGTCGCTGGAGAAACCCCAGCTGTGGACGTAAGATGCTCTGGGTCACCAACCGCACCACAACTAGCCCACTGCCCTACGGACGAACTCTCCGGCCGAGGACGTAACATGATCCGGAAGAACAAAAGCACCTCACCGCCGGTTACCCACCGGGATATTAATTTGCGGATTTACTGTACCTTGTCTCATCGAGACTTTCAAGCAAAGGTCAACGAGGCCATCACCTCAGGAATCCCTTGCGGAAGAAAGTTAGACTCAAGCGAGTCATCCCTATGGACATCGGACCGGCTGGACCCGCGGAACTCGATCAACGCTAATCAGAATAGCGGGATAGCTGATGGCAACAGCTATCCAGGTCAACATTCCGGACACACGCCCCCGACCCATATGGATTCGGACCTCTGGAGATTATTGACCCTTGGAGGTCAGCGGATGATGCACACTGGACAGGACACATCACCAGTATAGAAATATCCTGAACCCCACCCAACTGGATAGGATCGCCAACCATCCTATCGCTTGGACTCCGCCTATCCATGGGAAAGCGAACCTTTAGTAAAAGGAACTGGATCCCCTGGTATATGGTATAGATGTTTCTGACTCTCCGGAGTCTTTTGGCCGGATGCCCTCCGGGATAACAAATAGGAATTACTTATGCAACAGATATATCAAGACCAACGGAGCCGGACTGTGCCGATGGCAACGGACACCTCTGGTTTACCCCTCCCCCATCAAGATTATCCCTTCCAGACTTGAACACAGAACGTACTGCCCGTTTATTGGCAGCTGCCTGCAGAACATCGGCTCACAGAACGTACCACCCATTTATTGGTGGATGAACACCGGCACACCAATTGTACCACCCGATCATTGGCGGAACCTCCTTTCTCCACACCGGCGACCCTGGGCACTGATTCCCGGTTTAACAATCTCCCAACCCTCCCCTCCCCAGCGGGGTTGGTTACTTGCTTAGTCATGTTGAGGTCAACTATGAGCCTACTCTGGGGATAATTTCGGCTTCTTTTCTAGATTCCAGACCAGATCGCGCCTTCTAGAACTAGGATGGCAATGATCTCTACACATTTTCTTGAAAACTCATGAGACCCCCAGCTCTACGACACCTTGAGACCTCCAACTCTTTGGTTCCTTTCATTAGGAATACCGCTCCACAGAGAGGAGAACCCACTTTG
Source organism: Boletus pseudo-olivaceus (assembly GCA_038092955.1). Lineage (NCBI taxonomy): Eukaryota > Fungi > Basidiomycota > Agaricomycetes > Boletales > Boletaceae > Boletus > Boletus pseudo-olivaceus. Next base: position 7,290 of record JBBPRI010000482.1, read on the forward strand.
GCTAACCTCCTGGAATGAGGATAAACTTATCCACCTCTTGGCTTGAAGAGCCGACGACTCAGACTCCGTCCCCAAGAACCCGGACACCTCCTAGGATGAGGATAAATTCACCCAACCTTCGGCTTGAAGAGCCGATGACCCGGATTTGATCCCCGACATCTCGGATATCTCTTCGGACGAGAATAAACTCATCTACATCCTCGGTTTGACGAACCGATACCTCGGATTAAGCCTTACTAGAATGGTTGGGTCTTCTGCAAGGAGACAACCACACAGGAACCGATGGTTAAGTCCTCTGTGAGAGGATAACCTTGGAAATGAACCCGGATCAAATTGATCCCCACCGCCCCTTTGAACAGCATTCGAAGAAACCCCGAACTTCCTCCGTTCATCAACAGAACTTATTGATATGAAATCAAGAAGGCTGTCGATCATCACGGCATCATTAACAGCGGCAACACTCCGACAAATGAGTATACCGAGAAAATTAGAAGGAAACCCCGGAAAATGTTTATTCTACTCTATCTAGAGTATAAGAGAGGATTGGAACCCGAAACGCCTCTCTCCCCAGAATTCACATGTCCTCCATTCCATCAGTCACCCCTTCTACGGAACAACTTACCCGCCTTCCCACCTTTGCCAGACGACTTCTTTATACCGCTATCCTCGAGAACACGGAGGCATTTACCACCCTCGTGCGTCACCCGGTTTATTACAGAAACATCTCCCTTGTCGGGCTCACCACCCTCCACCACCAATATGTATGTGGCCATCCACACCGTGGTCGTCAGGTCCACCTGGACCAACAGACCTTCCGTCTTCGTTGGACAACCGACCCAAACGCAAAAAGCAGAAAACCCCACTGCTCTCGTTCTCGTCCAAAATCTCCAAGACGTCAAAAGACGTACCCTCAATCTCCTCCATGAGGCGAACTTTAACCTTCCCACCTCACGGATGCCCTCAGGGATCCTCCTCCCCCTCTTCCAACCCGTTCTCCTCTCCCTCTCCGAAAAGCAAAGAGATTACTACCTCGGTATTAACCAAGGTCGAGCCTCTCCCACTCCCACCCACAACTTCGCACGCCTTGTACAGGCAACCATTGACGAGGGGAAGAACCGTGCCATCCATCCCCCAACCATCTCCAACACCCCTCTTCCTTCCCAGAACCGGAGAAGAAAGACAAAGGTCATGACATCTCTCGCCCTGGGACAGCCTGTGGCTTTGGAACCCCACGGAACTCAAGTTCCAACCACCGGACCCTCATCCCCTCTCCTCATGTGTCTTTCCCCAATCAAGTCCCAGACTGACACCAAAATGGAATGGCGCAATGGTCCCTTTCCCGGTCAATGTTTATTCTGCTGCTGGACCAACCCCGGACACAACCAAAAGGAATGCCTGGAATGCTTCTGCAGTTCCTGCTGGGAATTCGGTCACCAATTCACCACCTGCCCCCATCCTTATGTGGACTCCCCAAAACCGTCAAATGATGGATCAGACATGGAATCAATGGTCTGAGATGGAACTTCAGACGTACGCGGAGGGTAATGTTACAAATGTGATGCCTGTCACTGGTAACACGGAGGGGGTATCTTTTTCTTTACCCCTAACCGATCATAGAGCCTTCACTCAAGTCACCTATGGAGGGATCTCCCCCATCTCTATTACCGGACCTATGAACTCCGAGACCCTCCTGGTCTATCCGCTCATCCAACAACCCGCTGGAACCGTCCCTAGTTCCTCCCCCTGCGATACCGCTCGCCATGACCAAACTCCCGAAGCCATGTCCAAATACAGATGGACGATCTAGATCTGGATCATCCCCTATTCCGAGCATAACGCTCTCTCACTTAAATCTCGAATACTGAGTCCGAGATCTCAGATTGGCCTCCCCCTTCATCTCGGACCTTCGGACCCTTTCTCCTCTCATGTTTCCTATTGAGCCCGTGATCGGACTCTTTCATTTGTCTTCGGATTCTATTGATGGACCTCACCACCTTTGCAGTGATCTCTCGCTCACTGCCTCCTTCCATTGTTCCCCATACTTGTTGTGAACTCGAAAGCTAAACCTCGCAAGGTAAAGCTCTGTGTTGCGAACTCAAGAGTCAAACCTCGCAAGATAAGACTCTGGCTCTAGCACCACCGGCTGGACTCAACACACAACGACGGGGAGGAGAAAAGATAGAGGACGCCTTCCTTAATATCCAGCCTTTGAAAGGACAAGACACAAATGGATTAGACTGGGGGGCCAGTCGTCTAAGGTAGGGTTTATATAGGGTACAAGAGTGCGCACAGACCAAGCAGTGCGTGGGAGGTATTACTGTATATAGGTATAGTAAAGAAGCGAGTGTGGGATAGAACGAGCGGTAATTAAAAGGGCGTGTTCAGGGTCGACGGAGATTAAATACATGAGGCATGACGTCATGAGGTCTAGACCTGATCACGTGTGTTTCCCACGGTCACGTGCTGTATCACGTGATCTGAAAGCAAAAATGTTCTAAGTCCAAAAAGTTTGAAAATATAGTATATCATAACACTCTGTGCTCGAATGCCACCGGCTGGACTCAAACACAACAACGACGGGGAGAGGAAAAAGTAGAGGACGTCTTCCTTAATCTCAAGCCTTTGAAAGGACAAGACACAAATGGATTAGACTGGGGGGCCAGTCGTCTAAGGTAGGGTTTATATAGTATACAGGAGTGCGCACGGACCAAGCAGTGCGTGGGATGTATTACTGTATATAGGTATAGTATAGAAGTGAGTGTGGGATAGAACAAGCGGTAATTAAAAAGGTGTGTTCAGGGTCGACGGAGATTAAATACATGAGGCATGACGTCATAAGGTCTAGACCTGATCACATGTGTTTCCCATGGTCACGTGCTGAGTCACGTGATCTGAAAGCGAAAATGTTCTAAGTCCAAAAAGTTTGAAAATATGGTATGTATATCATAACACTACTTCCTCTTTAGGACTCGTATTCCAGGCGAGTCACTTGAGAACGTGTTTCAGTGAAGTTTTCGTAAGGTTTGAAGAGAGAAGAGAAATTGGCAAAAGATAATCCGCGGAGTTTCCTGGGAGCTGAGGGGTTCGATTGATGGAATGCCTTGATTGCATCTGGCGCATTATGTAAGTTTTCAAGGGGTTCCCATGTACGATCTGTTTCATTGTAACCCTTCCAGTGAACCAGGTATTGTATTTTTCTATTTTTCATTTGTGAACCAGCCACGTAATCCACTTCGAAGTTTTCATATCTGTCTTCGTCTACTTCGATCGCGTCGGGTCGTATTATCTTCTGTCCAGGAAGGGTTTCCTGATATGGTTTAACATGAGAGATGTTGACGGTAGGATGAATACGGATAGATTTGGGAAGATTGAGTTTGACCGCATTTGGAAGGATGTCAATGATGACGTAAGGTCCTATCCATTTTTGCGTAAGTTTCTTCGCCGTATAAGGAAGCTTAAGCTTCTCCGTGGATAACCAGACTTGCTGGCCCTTTTGGTACTCCGGTGCATCTGAGCGCACTTTATCGGCTGTTCGCCGCATTCTTTCTCTAGCTTCTTCCAGAGCTATTTGAACTTCTTCGTGGGAACGTCCAGTTTCTGCCGCGAAGCCAACGAGGTTTCCTTCGAAGCCCATCCGGGGGCTATAATTACGTGTAATGGTGAAGGGTGAGGTACCCGTGGCAGTCGTGAGAGAATTATTATGATGGAACTGAGCCATCTTAATCCATTCCGCCCAATCTCCTTGCTTCTTTCTGCAATAGGCTCGGAGATATTGTTCCAGATCCCGATTGATCCTTTCGGTCTGGCCGTCAGTTTGGGGATGGTAAGCGGTGGAGGTCTTCTGGGAAATCCCGAGGAGTTTACATAACTCTGTGGTAAATGCTGAAACAAACTGTGGTCCTCGATCGGAAATGACTGAAGAGGGAAGTCCGTGTACACACCAAACATTATCTCTAAATATAGATGCCAGATCTTTAGATGAGACGGTATCGTAAGTAGGTATGAAAATGACTTCTTTTGAAAATCGATCAACGATAACGCAGATAGCCGTATAATTAGAAGATTCGGGTAAACCCGTGATGAAATCTACTGAAAGATCTTCCCATGGATATTTAGTGATGGGAAGAGGTAATAGTTTACCTGCCGGTGCTTTTGTCTTACCCTTCGTGAGGGTGCACACTTGGCAGTGGTCTACGTAGTTTTTTATGTCTTTTGTGACACCAGGCCATGAGAATTTTCGAGTAAGTAAGTGGGTAGTACGGGCATGACCAGAGTGGCCCGCAGCAGGAGAGTCATGGCATATTTCCATGAGTTGCATACGTAAAGAAAGAGGAACGAAGATTTTGTTTTTATTATTTTTGAAAATATTGTTATTGTAATCAAACGAGAAATCACTGATTTCGGTTACTCCCTCTTTAAGGGACTGATCGATGAGAGAATTGAAAAAAGTTGAAGAAAGAGAAACATTATTAATAAATATTTCTGGAGGTAGAACGGTGATGTTAGCGTTGTGATCCTGCATAGCATCACCGTGATCCGGACGCTGTGAGAGAGCATCGGCACGGCCGTTACTAGTACCCGGCTTATAAATCATAGAATAATTGAATTCTTGAAGAAGCATGTTCCAGCATGCTTGGCGACCTGATAAGGTTTGCGGCTTCTTCCAGTATTCAAGGTTTTTGTGGTTGGTCCATATTTCAAAGTGTGGACGACCTATAAGATAGTGACGCCATTCTGTTAGCGCCCTGATAACTGCAAGCAGTTCTTTATCGTAAATAGGGTAATTCCTTTCTTCAGAAGTAAAGGAATGAGATATAATGGCACAAGGCCTCCACAAACCATCTTCACAGTGAACAGATAGAACTGCCCCTGTGGCGATATCCGATGCGTCAGTTTCAACCCGCATTTCCTTGTCCCGATCGGGGTAAGCGAGGAGCGGTGACTTCCGGAATTGGTTCTTCAGCGTGTCAAACACCTGTTGTTGCTTCTGACCCCATGTGAATGGAATGTCTTTCTTAGTAAGATCGTTCAGGGGTCGGGCAATTTCTGCGAAGCCTTCTATGAAGTGATGATAATAGTTACAAAGTCCGAGGAAGCCTTGGAGCTGTTTGAGGCGAGTGGGAATTGGCCAATCTATGACCCCAGATACCTTCTTTTCCTGCATCTCGACTCCCTCTTTAGAAACTACCATACCTAAGAAATCTACTTTTTCTTTCAAGAAAGCACACTTCTCAGGTTTTACATAAAGGTTGTTCTCCCTGAGACGACATAATACCTCTTTTACAATGTCCTCGTGTTCCTCTTTTGTTTTTCCTTTTGTGAATATCATACAGTCGTCGATATAGATTATGAGTATGGCATACATGTCATTATAGATATCATTCATCATTTGCTGGAATGTGGGAGGAGAGTTAGTCATCCCAAAATACATAACAGTAGGTTCGTATGCTCCAATAGGAGTAACAAAAGCCCCTTTCCACTCATCACCTTCTTTGATCCGAACGTTGTTGTAACCCCATCTAAGATCTAGGGCTGTGAACATATCGGCGCCTTTAAGCTGATCAATCAACGTAGAGATCAAGGGAAGCGGGTAAGCGTTCTTGATCGTTCCTTCGTTTAAATAATGGTAGTCCATAACAAGACGTTTCTTTCCATCCTTCTTGGGAATAAAGACAACAGGTGCAGTTTGAGGGGATTTAGAAGGACGTATGTAACCTTTCTTGAGTTCTTTGTCAACAAAGACTCTTACTTGGTCCATGTCTTCGTCTGAGAGTGAAATTACTCTACCCTTTTTTGGAACGAAATCAGATTTCAAATTGATTGCATGATCCCAGGGTTTTCGTTCCGGCATCCTTTCGGATTCATTCTCAGAGAAGACATCAAGGAAATCATGGTATGCCTCAGGCACCTTTTCCTTAAGTCCTTCTTCAATCACCCTTACGTATGTTTGGAGATGTTTTCCGCATGGGAGTGGTGGATGTCCGTATCCATCTCCTAACACTCTGCAATAATTAGTACAATGAGGGAAAGAAATCTTTTTGTGGAACCAGTCCACATCTGGATTATGATGGAATAACCAATCATATCCGATAATGATACGATGCGTGCCAAGCACCGAAACGTAAGTGTCGATCGCTTCGTAATGTCCTTCTATGGCAATAATAATATGTACCTTTTTTGTGATTTTTCCCACAGCTCCTTGAGAG
>JBBPRI010000483.1:0-13451 GCA_038092955.1 Boletus pseudo-olivaceus
TGGGTGCTTGCAGACAAGAGGGGGAGGGGGAGGGGGAGGGGGGGAGAGGGGGGGAGAGGGGGAGGGGTGGAGTATGGGACAGAGAAAAGGAGCAAAGACGCACCGGATGTGTTCTTGACCCTGGGTGATACGGAGCGTCTCTGTTTTGGCACCGAGGTTGATCGACCCGCCCACACCGCCGACTTTGCGGCAGATAGTGCAAGTGCACAACTGCGTCGGGGAGCGTGGGTCTTAGCCTACTTCCCCGAGTTCTTGTCAAGTCGGAGACGACGCACCTGGTAGGGAACTGGAGTGTGGCTTTGTACAATGAAGCGGACGGCCCCACAATGACAACTTCCTTTGAGCTGGACGGGCATCACGGATAGACAGATATAATAGGGGCTTCTTACTTGAGTGTATATGTACTCGGCCCCTGGTGGCCACCGGGTGACGCGCGGTGACCTGTTCCCACTACATATACACACGGACAGCCACCAGCCCAGTTTTCGACAGTTAGAATTACAATACAGCAGAAAGTACAAGTAGACACGGCGCACCAAGAATCCAACGTCCTTCATAAATAGTACATCTTATCCCGCAGCATCGGCCCGGAAACACCATTCCCCCACATCTCCGCAGCCTTCTCGAAAACGGCGTCCTCCGCCCGTCGCTTGTCCTTCTTGCCCTTATCCTTATCCTTGGCATTCGCCCCGTCCTTGTGTCCCATCGAGAGCTTGTGCAAGTAGCACAGTCCCCGTTCACAAGCAACGTCTGCCCAGTATGCCGGGGAGACGAGACTTACAGCCTTGGTCGCGCGCGCAAACATGTAGCTCAAGTCGTTCGTCACGCGTTGAAGGTCGTCTGCATCGAATCCATTTTCGTCGTGCACGACGAAATAATGCGTCGGTCGAGTGGTGCCTTTGAGGCCGCCGTGCGCTGTACGTCACAAGAAGGGTGATGATTCTCGAGTCAGCGCGGGGACCCGTATAGAGGAGAGGTACAGAACCTTGAAGGAAGAAATCAAACTCGTACACGGGCGTGACACCACGATCGACGACCGTGCCAGGAAGCGGATTCCCATCGTGCGCCGCATCTTTTTCCCTGGTGGGATAAAAGCGCGTGTTGTGTCTTTGCCACAGATGACAATGCTGAGTTTTGGTCGGTATGGGGCAAAGCGCTCAAAGGCACTCTTTATCTGTTTCGGCTCATGTTTGCGTACTTGCACGAACTGACTCTGCAGGGAGACTCGTGTGAATAGATGGCCCGATTGCCAAACTAGCACACGCACCTCAGAGACTCCATCGCGGTATAGAATAACACGCTTGGGCAATTCCCCATTGTTACGAGCCTTGTACAACTCGAAACGATTGATGAACATGTCCCTGAGGATGTTGTCGCCACTCTCCTGATCACGCTCAACCTAGACCACGCTATCATCAGATGGTGACCCGCAGCGAGGGGTAGGGTTTAGGTACCTCAACCTTGCTCCTTCGGAGCGCAAGTGTTGCGGGATACTGCGCAAGCTGTTGGTCAATGCTCGCAACTACCGCCACGATAGATGCTGGTTGAGAACGTACTTGGTCAGCTCGTACTTGCAGGCGCATGTGTGAGAATACTCACGTGTTTCATCCGCAGAGACTCCCGTCGCGGGATGCGTCACATCCATACCCATGATCATCGTCGACGCGCTCTTGAGCCACGTCCCACTGTTCGCACCCAACGTGTGGTTGATACCACCCAGCTTCATGTTGACCTTCAACGCGACGTTCGCAAAGTATTGTGGTTGACCACGTCCTTTTTTGACTTTTTCGGACTGCATGCAGACGCTGGCGATGTCCAGCTTGACGTCACAAAGCCTCTTGAGGCCGTTGTAAATTGCTTTGTCACCGTTAGACAACGAGGACGAGTTTCGGTGCAGTTTGCTCCATCAGGGTCCCCAGGGCCAGTCCTATTTCTTCAATCGCATCATCCCGGAAACGGTTGTTGCCTTGGCGAGGCAGTCGCACTGCTGCATACGCTTGCTCTCCCAATGGTTGCACTTGCATGCCACACTTGTTGCACATCGAGCAGAACCCGGATACGATGTTCCGCAGCGCTGGGTCCCTGGGGTCTCTGAAATCCTCTCGCCCACCATCCTGGATCACAAGCACCGCCCACTTGTCCAGTCGTGCACCGACAGCGAATTTTACATTGCGGAGATTCCACGACGCACGCTCGTCGATGGTTGCAGGTGCGTCGGACGAGTACGTAAGCCCTGGTTTGTCCAGAACACGGCCGGGCACGACGGCCATCTCCGTGCCCACATGAATCCCGAATGACTCGAGCAAAGGGTTCGAACCCCGAAAACCGAGCATATCGAGACCCTGGTGGGCGATCTCTTCCGCGTTCTTTGTAGGCTGCTTGCAAGCCACGTCGAGCATCGCTGCGGCGTGTTTGCCATCGGTAAGTTCTCCCTTGAAACCCTGGTCTGGGAGGATGTCGCAGAGTTCAGGGGGATAGAGGCCGCCTTTGGGCCCCTTGAGGAGTTCAAGATGGGGGTATTTCAATTTAGCTGAGTATTCTGTTATACATGGTCAGCAAGAGTCTTCCAATCAAAGTAATATAATATTCCTCACTGAGTTCATAGTACTTCTCTATCGTGACCTTTCCGAATGGGCTGCCACTCATCCTGTGCTGGCGGGCATTCTCCTTGGACATACCCTGTATCATAACAGTAAGGTTGGTGTGCCGGGTGATCACCCGCACTTGAGTTCCAAAGGCACCTAGTATACCGCTGTTGACGAATCGACGATATTCGTCCAATGCGTCCACAAAGTTTTGGGGCTTGTAAAATGCCGCATGACATGTGTTCATATTGAGCATGAGCTGTTGATGGGCAGGTCGGACAGAGACGTAAAATCCCTCCCGCACCGTGAGCCCTCCTCCGATATCTTTAGGGGCTGGGGTGTCGAAGAAAAATCGTTGCTCGGGATGCTTCTTGCGTTCGTCGTCACGACCTATCTTTACTTTTTTCTGAGATGTATGTGCAGTCAGGACGAGGTTCAGCGCAGAAAGGACCCTGGACAGTGCTTGAGAGTCGACAGGGTTCCCTGCGAGACATCTGCATGTATGCGGGGTCAGATGGACTCAGGATATAATCGAAAGTGGTATACTCTTGCAAAATCCGTTGGTCGACTTCTTCTTCAAAGGTGAGCGCGAGCGTGTATTCAATCCCTCCCTCAGAAGGGGGACCATCCTCCCCATCGTCATGATATACACCACGTATGCTCAGGGGTTCATCAGTAATTTGTTCACGGCCTTATCCAGCCTTATCCGTGACTTTTCGGCGCTTTTTCAGTGCTTTAGCCCATTGAGGTGCAAGGTTGCGCAAGTGGCCTAAGGCCACTCGTTTTCTTGGATCCGACTTGTGTGACAATTTTATTGCCCTTTTCGCACTTGGAGTGGGGTGTCTCAATTGGAAAAAAAGTAGAAAAAGTGGCTCAAGAAGAGCCATATCGTCCATTGGAGAAATTAAACAGGTACAAAAAGGGGTAATTAAAGTGGTTGAGAATCTGGAAAAGAGGCAAAAGGCGGAGGTGGTGGGTACCAATGGGGGCCCGATGGCACAGCAGGGGATTAAGATGTAGCGGGACGGAGCGCCAGTGGTGGTGACTCAGACTTGCTCAGTTGTACGAACAATTGGATTAGATCTAGAGAATCATTGTCAGTTCCATAGTGTGGACCGGTTTTCTGAAAGAAATACCAAAGTAAGGTGCGCGGATCGACAGTATCGGCATCGGAGGGGCTAGAACTAGTCAGACCACGGTTGAGCAGTGCATATGCAGAAGGAATGATGTCAGCAGTGTTTTCGGAACCCTTCTTCGTGACTGAGACAGCATACGACTGTGTTTCGCTGCCCCAGTTGCCCATAGAGAACATGGATGTGCCTTTGCTCATATTGCCGGTTGCCTTGTTGAGCGTTTTTGGCAGCGTGATCATCTTTCCCTTCTTTTCGGCCATCTCCTTCACAGCATCCCGTATATCGATGATGCCATCACGAACAAGGGTGAATGCGCGCTCGAGCTTTGATAACAAAACAGTCAGTACATCAGATCAAGCAGTGCAAGAAAATTTTACCGCAGCGGCTGCAAGGGCAACAATGCACTCCATACCATAACCTTTTTTCAGCTTTGCTGTTTTTAAAGATTGGATGTCGACAGCACTGAGCGTTTTGCTCAAATGGGCGGTTGAAATGAGTTTGAGGATGAAGTCCGAACGAAAGTTGCGAGAAGGATCCAGTTCATCACAATCTTCATGAGTGAATGGGAAATAAGGGGGTGAAATAAAGTGCGCAGCGAGGTCTCGGATCGTTGTGTTGGAGTCTTCTGAATCTGGATTACCCTTCAAGACTTCCCAGAAGAAATGGATGACCATTGCAAGGGCAGTAGATCCGAATCCACTGCGCCACTCGAGCAGACGCTGCCATGCCTATCCATATTTCAGTGACGGACAATAAGAGGTCAAGAAAAAGAAGGGAGGGCAATGACGTACCACACCAAATACTGGGCTGTGAATCGTCACTTCATACTGGACATCTGGGTAGACAGCGGTGAATATTTCCTGGAGTGCTGCAGCTAGGGTCTCGTCAGGAATCAACCAAATGTTCGGTTGTCCACCCGCCCAAAGAATAACGGTGTCCATGAACGCATTTGTCCATTTGTGGTCAGCAGAAACGGGAAGGTCACTGTTTTTGTAGTTGCTGCGAGACTTGGACTCAGTGCCCCCAGAGCGAGTCTTCTTGGTTTCAATAGCATCCACAAAGGTCACGGCAGTGCTCGTTTCGACCTGAGTCACGTCACCCCGCTCCATCTTGACCTGAGTCACATCACCTGGCTCCATCTTGACCTTCTTGGTTACTGGCTGAGTATCATCCATGTTGAGAGCCAACATGTACTGGCAGAGTGTACACTACTGGGACATACCTGAGGTATAGCTCACTTATAGAACTTTGTGATTCGAGTGAAAGATCGATTAGAACTCAGACTAGCTGAGTCTGAATGTGAATATACAAAGTGTGTGAACTACTCTCCTAATACAGTAGTGTAGTGAGTATAATATTCAACAGATTTTGCCTCTTGTCACATCACTTTTCTAACTCAATGGAAAGTGTATAGATTAACACCATTCAAGTCCAGGAAGCCTTTGTATATACAGTACATGTGTTTTCACTGTAAAATTTGTGTTGTGTAGATGGAGACAAGACGAGTTTCAGAAAGTGGCTAAGTATGTGGGTGGCTAAGTATCTGGTAGCCAATAGTAGTTCTGTACTTTGCATTCCCACGCTCATGACAGCGAACCGACACGCATGCTGAACCCGGTGCGAAGATCTCCCTCCCTCGCTCGTACACTGCATATTCCATCCCCGCCTCTCAAACAACGACAAAAACCAGAGAAAAACCATGAGGATGAACAACAAAAACAAACCAACGCGCGAGCGAGTACGAGTACGAGGAAACGAAAGACAGATGGAGACAAAGACCCAATTCGACACGGTATGCCCCGCACTGTATGTACCCGTCAACTGACCCACATCCTACGGTAACACAGTCAAACGCAATGAACTAGGCGTACAGATGCTCTCGCGTCAGCTTCACGCCCAAATATTCAAGCATACCGCCTTCCCTCCACCCGAGCCCGCTTTCGTCCAAATTGCGCGCGACCACCTTCACATGCACGGTCTCGACCCCAAGCAGGGCTCTGTTCTCCCCGATACAGGGTTTACCCTCCCCCCACTGCAAGGCGCCGACATCGACGAGCACTTCTACCGTATCGGCCAGCGCTGTGCCCAACCCTGGTTATCCCTCGCCAAACAACTTGCGCAAGACGTGTTGCCTCTCAAACCCGAGTATTTCGACGTCCAATCGGGCTGGACCAAGTACTACCACCTCCCAGACGGGTCGAGTTACAGCGAACACGTCGCATGCCCAGAACATGACGGTCAACCTGAGCAGATGCTCGTGTTTGACGTCGAGACGATGCCGCCGTACCATCCGTACGCAGTTCTCGCCTGTGCTGCATCCAAACATGCGTGGTATTGCTGGATATCGCCGTGGTTACTCGGCGAGACAGAGGAGGTGCAGCATTTGATCCCGTTGGGTAACCCCGAGGCACCGCGTGTCGTTGTCGGACACAATGTCTCTTATGACCGGCAGCGCGTCCGCGAAGAATATAGCCTCAAGGGCACACAGACGCGATTTATGGACACGATGTCACTCCACGTCGCTGTCAATGGTATATCGTCGCATCAACGACCGGCGTGGATGAAATACCGCAAGGCGAAAGCTGAGCGTATCGAACAGCGCGCCGAAGCTGTCGAGGTAGTGCTTGGGATCATGCGCGATGCCGCGTCGCAAGCAGAGTCCGAGGTCGATTATGCACGGCGCGCACAACTCCGTCGTCTACGTGCCGAGATCGAGGAAACTCTGCCTCAGCTTCAAGAAGATGACACCGACGCGACCGACGCTGAACTCTCACAGCAACGCTGGGAAGACCTCACGTCTGCAAACGCCCTGGCGGACGTGGCAAAGCTTTATTGTAACATCGATCTCGACAAGGAGATTCGTGGAGATTTCATGACCTCTTCGAGAGAGGCGATTCGTGCTGACATTCAGGATTACCTTGGATACTGCGCCAAGGACGTCTACGTGACACATCAGGTCTTTGCACAGGTCCTTCCGGCGTTCCTGGAGCGGTGTCCGAGTCCGGTGTCGTTTGCTGGTGTCCTTACCATGGGTACGAGTTTCCTGACGGTCAACGAATCATGGGAAGAGTATCTACGCAATGCGGAACAGACGTACCAGGAGTTGGAAGGCAAGGTCAAGAAGCATCTCGTGGATCTCGCGGAGCAGGCAAAGAGTCTGATGCAGGACGGATCCTGGAGGGACAATCCTTGGTTTTCTCAGCTCGACTGGACCCCGAAAGTCGCAAAGAAATCCAGAGGCGTGTATGAAAACGTATGTCGTTTCCTGCGTATATGTCTTTCCTAGTGGTGATCGTTTGTAGAGTGCAGAGTCTACATCCCAGACTAAGTCGTCTGCGGACAAACAGCCCGCGTGGCTGCGCGATTTACTCAGGGACGGTGTCTTCAATGCTGGCAGCGTGAACCGCGTGCTCCCAACTCTTTTCAAATTATCTTTTGATGGCTATCCTTTGCAATACACGACGGAGGAAAAGTGGCACTTCATCTGCGACGGCAAGGTGACACGACCTCCCAGCGCGGGCACAAAGAAGATTTTGACTGTTCTAGGGCCAACGCATGGTGTGCCTTACCTCAAGGAGAGCCGCCTGACCGCGTCAGACATGTCTTTGGCCCTGGCCGTTGCCAGCGGTGAACGCACGCCCGAGCTGGAAGCTAGTATTATTAATCTAGCAAAATCTCTTGCAGATGAGGATTATGGACAAGACCCGTTCTTACGACAACTAGATTGGAGACCCGTCCTCGCCACTCCCCGCACAAAGTCGTCTCAGACATGTACCCCCCAAATCCCTAAGCCCCAAGTCATCTGGCCGAAATGGTATTGGGACCTTGCAAGACCGAAGAAGGACCTCCCACCTGGCACGCTCGACGTCACCGTACGAAACCGCATCTCTCCGATTCTACTCCGCCTGTCTTGGATGGGCCACCCTCTTTTTCATTCCAGGGAGCACGGGTGGACGTTTAGGGTCCCGAGCGCCGTCGAACTCGCCACTCGTGCGCAGCCCCTCGTATTTTCAGACCCCGCCGACCAGGCGTTATGCGAGATGACGCAAGGAGAGGGTGAACATCGTTCCCTCTTCTACAAGCTCCCACACAAGGACGGCGAAAGTGCCAATGTCGGGAGTCCACTTTCCAAAACCTTTATGAAATACGCCCAAGACGGAACGTTGACGAGTCCCGGGGACGATGCCCAGGATGCGCTGGACATGAACGCTCAGTGCAGTTACTGGATCAGCGCACGCGATCGGATATTGAATCAGATGGTCGTGTGGCAGAACGAGCGGGTCGACATTCAGTTCGCGCGGTCGTCGGAGCACAAGTGGGGTATGATACTTCCGCAGGTGATCACGATGGGCACTGTCACGCGTCGTGCGATCGAGAAGACATGGTTGACGGCGAGCAATGCGAAGAAGAACCGTGTGGGGTCCGAGCTGAAGGCAATGGTTCGCGCGCCGCCAGGATATGCCATCGTTGGGGCCGACGTCGACTCGGAAGAGCTTTGGATATCGAGTTGTATGGGCGATGCGCAGTTTGGCCTGCATGGGGCCACCGCGATCGGTTGGATGACGCTCGAAGGTACCAAGGCTGCAGGGACGGACTTGCACTCCAAGACGGCGAGTATCTTGGGTATCTCACGTGACCAAGCCAAAGTGTTCAATTATTCGCGCATCTACGGGGCAGGAATGAAACACGCCGTCCTGCTTCTTTTACAAGCAAGTGCAGCAATGCCACCCGAGGAAGCCAAAAAATTGGCTGAAAACCTGTACGCGTCGACCAAGGGTAAGAACACCCATCGACCAGACCTCTTTGGACGCAAGTTTTGGTTCGGTGGGACGGAGAGTTTCGTGTTCAACAAATTGGAGGAGATCGCATTGTCGGATCGGCCGCAGACACCCACGTTGGGATGTGGGATCACAGCGGCGCTCTCCAAGGACAACCTGCCCGCCGAGTTTGGGGCAGATTACATGACGTCACGGATCAACTGGGTCGTCCAATCGTCTGGGGTGGACTACCTCCATCTCCTGCTCGTCGCAATGGACCATCTCACACGGATGTACGACATTGACGCGCGTTTCCTCCTGTCGGTGCATGACGAACTACGGTACCTTGTTTCCGATGCGGACAAGTACCGCGCCGCGCTGGCGTTGCAAATTGCGAACGTGTGGACGCGGTGTTTGTTTGCGTTCAGGCTAGGTATGGATGATTTGCCGCAGGGCGTGGCGTTCTTTTCGGCGGTGGACGTGGATCGGATATTGAGAAAAGAGGTGGACATGACGTGTGAGACGCCATCGCATCCGTGGGCAATTCCGCCCGGGGAGAGTTTGGATATCGTGAGGACATTGGAGCACACCGGAGGGTCGTTGTGGCGGGATGGGCGGCCGATGGATGCAGGTGAGAGAGTGGGCGAGGGCGGGGTGGGTATGGTGCAGGGGGGGCAGGGATATCAACGACCCGAATGTTTGGTGCATAGGGCGAAAAGCGCTGCATTTTTGCGGGCGCAGGCGACGGACGAGTTTGCGGAGGTGAGACATCTCGCGAAGCAAGCGCAAGGACCACGCACAACACGTTCAGGGGAAATGGGGCTAAGCGGGAAGGGAAGTCGGCGGGGTCGGGTGCAACGGCGCGGGGATGTAGATGTAGACAGGGGTGTATGGATAGCCATGCAGGAAGTGATGAACGATGGGGGGTCTTGATTGACCGACATGATGAATTGGCCAAGACACCTGAAAGGCGTAGAAGTAGCGTAGTCACCATCATATTAGTGTTACTGTATCTGGCAAAGTAGAGTAATAACGATCGCAGGGCCACTCGGAAAACGGTGAAGAGGACTTGCGTGACTGTTCAAATCGAACGGGGATTCGTGCTTGCATATCTGACATCCGTCTTAGCCACTTAGCTGTAACAACACCCATATAAAACAGAAAGAAAAACAGAACAACATTACGAGTGCCATATTGGCTTCTGAAAAGCCTCCTCAGCTCGAGCCAATCTTCAGATCAGCTCTTGTGCCACGGATTGTCTTGAAAGTGCTAGTGAGATGTCGGCGTTGGCATGCGAAATCAATCCACGTGACCACGATGCGACGCGTCGACCTAGAACATAAGTAAATGTTGAAAACGTTGCATGCCCATGTTAACTTCATTCCCCGACAAACCACTCCCACATAGATCTTTCCCGCTGTCCTTGCAGAGCAAGTGAACGCATTCTAACCTTTCCATCACGCACACCTTTTGTGAATGCATGTCATGCTCTCTTTCACACCTTCCAATATCATCGCGATGTCGATCATCGTCTACCTCTGTGTCGCCGCGCCGAGCGCATCAGGAAAGATTGACCGGGGTACCGCTGGTATGTCTAGATACCGTATTGGCGTGTCCCAGACCAAGCCCACAAAACCCGCACACGACGACCATCGCAATACATCATCCACAAGCGCACCGACAGCGGTAGCGGGACGGGGTAACAGTAATAGAGACCGAGGCATGCTGAGAGACACACGACCCCGCAAAAACATGTCGAAAGTGAGGCCTGGCGCGGGGTCGCAGGTGGCTACGCCCACCAAGCGGCGACGCCAAAACGAACAGCCCACACCGGAACCGACAGGGGACGCGTCTGCCTCGACGACGGTGTATATCTCTGGATCGGATGCGTTCGCGCTATTGCTGCCTCGGAGCTCAGGTGGTGGGTACTCCATTCGCTCCGTTCCCACTTGGTATGATACCTTTCTTTATTTGCAGAGATGGTCTCCGATGCAGAGGAAGACGGTATCGCATACTGTACGGATGGAAGTGGGTGCGGAAACGCTTTCCCAGATGGGTTCATCACAGGGGTTGCGTACTCGGAAGCGGCGGATGGATCGTACGTGCAGGTGGGTGAGGCCATTTGGGTTACCGATCGGCGCGAGAGCGAGTTCTCAGAGGTACTGACGAGCCACTGCTTTTTGCTTTAGATAACGGGTTGCATGGACGCCAGCAAGTTCCCCTTTGCGAACGGCGATGATGGCGGACAGTTTGACAACAGGTTCCCAAACGGTGCACAATGCACGTTTGGAGGCTATGGGGCAAGCTTCATCGAACAGTAAGACTCTTGTCCATGTCCATGTGATACCGGTTGGTTGACCCTCGATGTGACGTTGCGCGTCATGCTCGTGTTTTCAATAACAAGGGTGGAACCATCTGCGAATCGGTTTTGTTTGCGGTGCTGCAAGAGCGCGGATGACCAGCAAAATTGTAATTCGCATGAAGATCGAGCTGGGTGCCCTGTGGCGGTCCCAGGTAGCTACGATTTTGGGGAGGTCGATTGTGCCTAGTTAGATTTGTACGACAGTTGATGGACCACGCTGGATCGTGGCCGACGTATAGTAAGCCCTCCTGTGGATCGTGAAGATGAAGTGTCGCTGTTTATGTACACGCGAGGACACATTTCATGGAATCGTACCATTTGGTGAGGTCTGAGGGGGGCTCGAGTCCATATTGAGGTGAGGGAGGAACTGGTATCGCGGCGATGTGCATACTCTATTTTTTCAGTTTTTACTGTTTTTCTTGGTACTATTTTTTGTGTTGGAAATCTAAGCGAGGGCGCCGCTACTTTTCACGCTCGGAGGAGTTGAAAGCGGCGCCTCAACCCTACCCGTTCGCCTCGTCGACAACGCCGAAGCACTGAGACACGAAGATGAGTAATACGATGGCAGCATCTCACGTTGTAAACAGATCGCCACACGGAATGGTGCGCCTCGATGAGCCACCTACACGGAAACGAATTCGAGAACTCACCGCTGTCGCACGCGCTGGCATCAACCCAACCGAACGAATTCATGGGAAAAAGGCCCCAAAGTCTAATAAATACGAAACAGCCTTCTTTCTCTCGAATACTCCGAGGGAGACCAGGTTGCCGGAGTTACAGTCATTTGAGTCGCCGCGATGTGACTATGTTGAACGTGAAAGTCACCGGACCCTTGAACATGGTAACTAGAGTCACTCGGGCTCGGATTTTCTCTTCCTCGAAGCGTCCGAATAGCTGCCTAGCTCGGGGTCACACCGAAGCTGGGGCACTATTTTGCACGGTCATTGTTGGCTCTGGGTATCTCCCGTTAGGCGTTTGGGATAAGTACAGTACACTTGCTCATAATGCATACCGGTTGCGCAGGCCATTTTCTTATGCAATATGAGACGTATGCAGAACCAGATGTGTGACATAATGTGACTGTTGTGACATGTGATGTTACCGACTGCGCATCTACAACTTCCAATAGCTCGTCAATGTTGTCTGCTTTGCATTCCGCAATTCCTTTCGACGCATCTCCCCACGAAACTTACGAAGATGACGAACCAACTCTAATGAGGTATCAGCATCACTTTCAAGGATGGAGGCCACCTCAAGTTTCTCGCATAGCTGAATAATTTCTGAACGTGGGATAGGTGCGCTCCGGGGTTGGGTGTCTTCATCGTCTGACTCGGAGTCAACTTCAATAATCTCGCCCCGTTCAACTGAGGTCTGATGCCGGACCTCCGCAACAATGGCTGAGTCATCTTCAAACTGATACCTCTGCTCACCAATTTCTTCTTCTTCCCTAGCTGCAAGAATCTCGTCGGTGGTCATCAATGTGCCAAATACACGGTTGCGATCCTTCAAAGTCTTCATAGAGTCTAGAAGCTCTTCTTCAGCAGCTGCGAGCTGTGTCGGTAGGTGCAATGCTGGAATTTTGATGGTAAGGCCAGTCCGATGAGTTGCTGCAGATGCAAGCTTTTCAACTGCCGCTAACGCCTTCACAGTGTCACCTTCTGCATCCATGATGGCTTTAAGAGCTGTACGCCAGTGCCCATCAATGTATGAATCACCAAGGAGCTGTTGGAGTTGATTTTCTGCCAGTGGAAGGGAGATGTTATTGTTGGTAGCAAAATCATGGAGGATACTCCAGGCATGTGGATCAGCATGCGTTGGATGGGATGTTGGTACCTGGGATGGCCTGCCAGAGTCTGCTTGGATCCCGGTATGATTCCAGCAATGCTGAATGGTTTCCAGTGTAACTGAATCCCAAGCCTCCTTAGCCATTAGCATAGCTTCATGTAGATCAATTTTGAAGATCGAATGTTCATCAGCTTCATCTAAGTCTATAGCACGCTTGCAAAATGCTCGCCGATACAATGCCTTGAAGCATCGGATAACGCCAGCATCAAGGGGCTGGATAAATGACGTCAAGTTTGGCTTGAAGAACTCGAGCTGGATATGATGTGGGGTGTATGCTATTGAGTGTCCAGAAAAATTGTCGATGAGAAGACAAATGAACCGCTTCTGAGCTCCCATCGTCAAGTCAAGTGCTTTAACCAACCTAGTAAGTCCGGTGAGTTTAGTGATTTTTTCGCAGCCTACTCAAGTTCACTTACTCTTCAAAGAGTTCCGTCGTCATCCACGCTTTCTTATTGCTCTGGTAATAAAATCCAAATTTCTGTGGTGGCTTGTTATTGAAAGCTCTTGGTTTCTGCGATCGGCCGATATAGAAAAGGGGCAGCTTCTCACTCCCATCAGCATTTGCAGCAAGTCCAAGAGTGATGCAGAATTTATCTTTTTTCTTGCTGCTCATCTGCCTTGTTGCAAGTCCGCGGTCAGGAAGGGCGCTATAGACAATTTAACATTCACGTTGACAGAAAAGAGCAAGTTTACGCACAATGCAAAAAGGCCTGTTTCATCAAAATTAAAGCGATCTTTCAGTGGAAATGTCGATAGGATTTTCCGTAAG
>JBBPRI010000484.1:0-13415 GCA_038092955.1 Boletus pseudo-olivaceus
GTCCATAAGGTGCGAAAGAAAGAAAAAGTTACAAGTCCGTTATCTTGATGAGATAGCCACATGGTTGATTAGATAACCACGTGTGATCAAAAGATTAGATAAGATAAGATAAGATAAGATGAAAATTTGTAACAGAGATACGCTATTGGATAGGGTGTAGGGTTGATCAGTCAGCATGACTGTTACGATTCATTGGTCCCCTATTCTTTTTCTTTGCTTTTTCCTCCATCCTCGTCACTATATCTCCGTCTCTCGTCAAGGTTCCCTCGTTCCTCGTTATCCGTTCCTCGTCCCTCGTCAAAAGCACTGCGTCTTCCCGTTTCCATCACGGTCGACGTTCTCTCACAATGTTCCCCTATCATGTCTCTGTTCTCCATAGACGTCTCTACCCGTTCGTCCTCTATTTCTCCCACGTCTCACCTTTGTTCTTTCACATTGTCACTCCATTTCACCTTTGTCACATTGTTCTTTCACATTGTCACTCCATTTCACCTTTGTCACACTGCTCTAGACTTCAGGGACATTCCCCTTTTGTCTCTTCGTATCTTTTCCTCTGAAACCGATGGAACATTCCATCCCCTTATCTTTCACGCTTCTTTGATATTCTGTGACATTCCTTCACAGTCTATTCCTTAGTCAATGGAATGTTCTCTAACATTCCATCGCTTATTCATCGTCTTCTCCGTTTAATACTTAAACCTAGACCTCGTCCCAATATGTCTTTCCCCATCTTAGACCTACCTAGGTTTTCCCCCTTGTAA
Organism: Boletus pseudo-olivaceus; assembly: GCA_038092955.1. Lineage (NCBI taxonomy): Eukaryota > Fungi > Basidiomycota > Agaricomycetes > Boletales > Boletaceae > Boletus > Boletus pseudo-olivaceus. Next base: position 762 of record JBBPRI010000484.1, read on the forward strand.
CTCTAGTCCTACGTTGGGATCAATCTGTGCATATCCTTCTCCTCCTGGTCCCCTTGAGGGAACCTATGCAGTCGCTCACCGTCTCCGCCTCTCGGGCTCACCAATTGAGCCTCCTTTGTCACCTTTGAACTCGCTGTCTTCAAGAAACCCTTGGAAGACTACTCCTCACGTCGACAAGGATTCCCCTTGTCTCTTCCACTCGTCTACGTTCCCGTTTACCAATCGTCACTAAGAATATGCTTAGCTGACCCCCTCGTCCTCTCCCCGTCCTCACTCATAGGGATAATCCCTATCCCCCTCGCCCTAGTCCTTGTCGCCTCTTTTCTAGGTCTACGTTTATCCCTACCCGGGGTAACCGTAACACACATTGCCGGACACACTCACATGTGATTGAACCACGCATCGTCGGGATGTACCGTTCGCAGAACGCACTCTGCTCCAAGTCAGTGATGAATTCCACACCGCGACGCACGACGATTTCAGGGACGAGAAGGGAGTTTATTAGAGCTTTGACACAAGGTTTGTCAAAGGAGTTGGGCGAGTTGGAATCATTGGGACGGATACAAGAGATATTCCGGTATGCTATAGGCGGGCCCTGGTTGTAAAAGCTGTGGGATGCTGAGCGGCGAGGTAAAGAACGGGTGATTGCTCAGACGATACGCAGCACCACTGGCAGGGGGTGGCATTGGCGGGGGGTGGGTTGGCGCCATATATGGTGATGGAAGCAACTGAGAAATGGGTTGCAGTGGGAAATGAGGAGATAAACCGACAGGAAAATGGCTTGCGGCAGAGGGAGTGGCGACGAGATGGTTGACAGCAAAGGGACCAGTGGCGGGGGGCGACCAACAGCAAGATGGCTTGCCATGACAGGACCGGGGGCAGAAAACTCGGCAATAGACGGATCGGCGATAAAGCAGCTGGCAACAAAGGGAGTGGTGATGGAATAACTGGCAACAGAAGGGCCAGGGACGGAATGGCTGGCGACAGGTGGACCGGCAGCAGAAGGACACGCAACACGATGGCTAGCGAAAAGGTGGGATGATGGAGCTGATGCCGGTAAGTGGTAGGCAGGTCCTGGTTGTGAAAACTGTGGGACGCTGAGCGGCGAGGTAAAAAACGGGTGATTGCTTGGACGATACGCAGCACCACTGGCGGGGCATTGCATTGGCGGGGCGTGGGTTGGTACTATATATGGTGTTGGGAATGACTGGGGGATGGGTTGTGGTGGGAAATGAGGGGATAAACCAACAGAAAAATGGCTTGTGGCGGGGGGAATGGTGACAGGATGGTTGATAGAAGAGGGACCGGTGGCAAAGGGGCGACCAACAGGAAAACAGCTTGTGACAGAAGGACTGGAGACAGCAACAGAAGGGCCAGGGACAGAATGGCTGGCGACAGCTGGACCGGCAGCAGAAGGACCGGCGACATGATGGCTAGTGACAAGCGGACTCTTAGCCTTCGCTTTTCCTTTTCCTTTGGCCCGGGGCTTCTTCGTAGCATGCTCAAATGCTGGGTGTTGGTTCTCTGGGCCAGCGGGCATTATGTCGGTGCTTGTAACACCTTGGTTGGCCCGTTTCTCCTTTAGTTTCGTGACAGCGAGCTTTCGGATGGCATTGGCATCAGCAACTCGAATGGGGCTGTAGTGAAGTGCTTCAGGGAGTACAGATTTGATGTGAATATAATTGTGAATAGAATAGGTGTTCAGGAAAAAGGACCGTGTCGGAAGATGTTTGACGATCGCCTTTGTACGCGATGTAAGGATCCGCTCTTGTCGAAGAAACACATCTGTACGATCAACACACGCGGCGTCAATGCAGTTGTGCTGAACGTTGACGAGACAGATAACATCCTAAGTACAGTATATCGGAGATCAGATTATCGTGGCTGATGACCACTTGAGAAAAAATTTACCTGAAAACCATGGATCACGACCTCCTCATTGGTAAGCTCGAGAATCGGTAATTGTACCACCGGATGGAGAGTATCCTTGAAGGAGAAGAGCCGGAGGGCGATATATTTGACAATTCTTGGCCCCTCAGATGCGAGTAGGATTTCTGAAATTTGGCCGATGGCATTCTGAAAAAAAATTGTGATTAGCAATAAAGTGCAGGTACGAAGCTGATTGCAACCTTTGAACGAGCAGCATGGTAAAATATAACATGACTGCCCAGTGCTGCTTTCTCACCACCCGAAGTAATGAACGATGCGCCTTTAAAGAATCTCTGGGTCCCAGTGATCTCCACGAGTGAAGCACAATGAGTGCGAGACGATTGGAGGAGATTGGTTGATGACTCGGAGTCCTTCCTTGTTGAGGGATTCAGGATCAAACCGGTTCCAGCTGTGGAAATGAAGTTTGAGCGACTGGTCATTTGCAGGGTCAAGATGCACGAAACTCACCTGTTGTTTTTGGGTTGCAGAAATCAACTCCCAGCAACTGAGCTTGTGTGGGATGTGTTTGGAGGTAGATTTGGATTTCCTTGCCGCCCCTCACCCATTTCTTTTGGTTGCTGTCAAACCAAAATCCGCTGGTAGCAATGTGCTTGACGATGTCATGGTGTGCGAAGGTTTTGCAGCTGTCTTTGCTGGGTGCTTGACGATTGCTATGGATGCAAGACAGATGGAATACGTGGTTGAACGATTCATAGCGCTCGGTTGAGAAGATGATGCTGGGACCGAATCGTCGAATATAAGCGGGGAGATGGACAAGGAAATGGAATTTTGGCTTGCTGATTAGGATGCTCGGCGCACATTGGGTGGTGATGTTGAGGGAGTCATGGATGGTGCGTGTTAAGGTGGCGAGATACTTCTCTGTGTCCAAAATGTTTGTATGCCAAATAAGGACCACGAGTTCACCAATCACGGTCCAGCCATCCAGAACCATCTTGGGGACGAGATCGTAGATAACAAATGGCATAACCTGGGCGAGGCTCTTGAAATGTTTCCCAATCAAACTACCCTTGTAATGGCAGATGTAGTCCGCGTTCAAAGATGGCACGTTCAGGCCGTTTTTGTCAATGGAATCAAGGCGACTTTGAAACACATCAAGCAACCTTGATTTCTCGAGAATAAAAGCTGTTTGGCCCCAAAAATATTTTACAACACCAAGGAGAACTGTATGTAGGATCTCAGTGGGAGTATCCATGTGAATATTGAGGATTCCTGCAAACCATGTGTCAGCGACAGAGAAATGCGGTGAGACTTCAAAAGTGATACGTACCATCCATCCCTATCAACGGATTCATGGTGTCACGTATGCTTTTACCCCCCAGCATCTCCTCCAATTTCATCTCCAAAATCCGTCCAACCTCGTCTGGCTTCACTGATTGCCCGGCTGTTCGTTTTCACAGCTGCTTTCCAAGCTCCACCAATGTATGAATAATAGTCTTCATCACCGAGTCACGAACGCCGGTGGAAGTCATCGAAGTTTTGAGTTTCTCCGTTGCTCCAGAACAAAGCGATAGCTTGACTTGTTCCTCGATCACCGCCGCTGTTTGCTCGGCTGTCCGAGGTAACCCCTCCTTCATGCTCGTCAGTACGATTGTTTTGGGAGAGTATGTATGGTCTTACAGTGAATAAACTATTGTATCCAACGTCACTTGCTTTGTATTCCTTCGTCCCGCCCACCATGCACGTTCGACAGAAGTGATTACTGCCAAGGCCGACCTGGCTGCACTCCTCGGCCTGCATGGGATTATCGCCAGCAAGAAACAAACCATATAGAAGTAGAAGAACTTCCTCTTCTTCCTTGCAATCCCATGCAATGACGCCGGATTCGTTCGCCTTGCTGGGGTGGTTTCACATCACGTCGTAGTATTGGAATATATGGGAAACTTACTGGATGGAGGCTTTCATTGCTGCCATGAGTTCCATTGGTGTCGCGTGTGGCGAAGAAGTGACGAAACGGACGCAGAATTCTTTCTCTAGCATTTCACGAGGTAAGTTTGCATTCAACATATATACCGCATGATGCTTGTTCCATTGTTTGGAGATGTTTCCTGAAACATCGTCCATGAATATGATTAATGGTACCATATAGGCCATCCGGCCGGCCGCTTTTTGACGGAGTGGGTTCGAGTTAAGGCTTGCGAATCGCTTTGACGACTCTAGCAAATAGATAAGTCCTTGGAGATCAAAAGCTTCACTTACTACGTACCTGTGAGACCACAGACCAACTCTCCTGGCACGGCGCATAGGTCTTCGTAGTTCTCCTGGAATATAGGTGTTGGTACGATTTCTTGCTCGTCATTGACAATAAAACCTTCCTAGAAAAAGAATTATTGAGGAATAAGTAAATGTTAGGGAGACGCACAGGTGAACATGTAGCGAAACATCCAAGCGCGAAGAGGATCTTCTCGTCTGTGTGACTGACATCAGTAGTTGCGTTTTGATTCTCGTTTTTTGGCACGAGAAAAAAATGTTCTGGGAAGAAATACTCCCCAAACTCGTCCCTTAAAATTTCATTCACGAAGTATACCTTGCCTCGGACACGAGCGGCGGGAGGCGAGGGTGCCTCTAGCAGCATTTTCCTTCCATGAAACACTTCTGACATACTGCCGCACACATCTTCTGGGTAGTCTTGCATGGCAAAGCGTGTGAGCGGATTGGCATAGTCCTTCAGAACGCATCAACGAAGTCCAGAAATGGAACGGAGCAGTTACCTTCGCGATTGCTCGACCCACGTCATTGATGTAGAAAACACTTCCCGCCGTTGATGTGACCTTCTCAGAGGGATTTCCAACAGCATCACAGATTCTCTCCGTGATCTTCTGGATGGAGTGAATTGTTGGGACATCCGGGACACCTAGTTCCTTTGCCCAGCTCAGAATCGCCTTTTTTTGCACCAGAGAAAACGGAAGGTGTGCGGAACTGAAAAGTAACGCTGTAAGGAAGTGCTGTGGATTATACGTGATCAAATATCAGTGATGGTAGGACTGAAATACAGCGACCTACCGACTTCGATGGCCAAGGATAGTACGGGCTATCGGCCGGCACGTTCATCCAAACCTCTTTGACAGGAATCTCAGATTGACCTAGAACGTCAAGGAGGTGAGAAATGGCAAAAAGAGTGAAGGTAATCAAAGGATATTGCGTACCTGGCTGATCATCCTCTTCCACTGCTTCGTCCATAAGCTCGTCCGGAGGCAGGGGAAGAATCATCCCATCCGGGACAAAGGTTGTATCACGGAGAGCTTCTTGCAACTCAGAAAATAGGTCAGTACTGTGATCGTAAAATATATCATACGTATTCTGTCGGAATTCCTCGCTCCAAAGTGAGGAGAGCAGAGCCTGGTCCGATGGATCTGTAGTGGTAAGATTAGGCTCTCCGGGTGTTGGGATCGTGCTCAACGAGGGTTCTTGGTGCATTGGTAAAGTGAGAGAGCTTAGCAGGGGGTTATGAGGCAGCGGATTCGATGTCAAAGACTGATCGCAGAGAACTGGCTCCAGGTTGTCGAAGACGTCCATGTCGTTATCGTATCTGGAATCCCCGTCATCCCGCGATGACACGTATGAAGGTTGTACAAGCTGCCTGAGCATCAGAAATGAATACGGACATCACCATCGTTGCTGGACACTTACCGCTGACGAGCCTTTGCATGTCGGCGATGACAAGAAGTATCACAATGTTTATTGACATATCGATGTTTCATCGTGCGCAGTTCGCCCTGCAGCAGAGGACAAACTGTACACTTCACAAACTGATGCTTTGAATCGCAAAATTGCAAGACTTTGAAATGGTGGGGTTAATCATGCGCAACTAGTAGAATGCTTGTTTGAGTTCACACTTACTTTCCCCATTGATCTGATTATTGGGAGCCATCTCGGAGGTGCAGTCTTGTCGCCTGATGGACCGTCTTCAGCGTTGCAGCTTGAAGCTTCACGCACTTGTGGCTGAATTGCACATGCAGACCACGTGTTTGGGTCACGTGAATCGAGGTTTGCTCAGTGCTGAGTGCTCGCAACGTCTTCGGCCACAAGCACTTGCAATCCACGTCCCACTGATGGCGCCATCAATGCTGTCAACCATTCACTCGACCATTTGCTTTGATGATGAAGAGGAGACTCAATACGTGCAGCCGATTCTCATTTATTTCTCCAGCACACTTCCAAGGCATCTCCTTCACAACACGATCGTGTGTCAAGTACCTTGTGTTGGCACAACTTGACATTAATTTGTTACAGCCCATCCAGGTTTCTGTCACCATTGCTCAAGAATACTGCTCTTTTATCTCTCCAATTATCGGTGCCGTGCCAGAAAAAGCATTTTGCTGCAATTCCCAGTCGGTAGGTTAGCTTTTCACCTCCCCAGAATCAATCTTACTTAGCTGAGTTTACAGCTCACAGACAACAACTGCGCGATTTCCAGGGAAAATAACGACTCTTTATCCATTTTGTTCCTGCCTCTCCCCTCTACTTTTCACTACCTCAACCCCAGACACTGTGCCTTTCTCTGTTCCAGCGTCCAACGGTGGCTTGTCTCGATCCCCAACCAATCCCAGCACTGGACTTGGGGCCATGACATATTCTGGCTTGCATATGTCGCCGCATATCCCGATTTTCCAGCAGGTGTTTGGCCAATCTGGGACTCTCGTATTCCCCTAGAAGGTACTTTCATCGAAGGATGGATGAACGGCACACTCGTGGAAACTGTAATTGATACAACTGACAACTTGGAGAATACAAATGTACATGAGCAAGTCCGTCTCTGGGTTTGGGACGAATTTTGCTGGGTAGCTTCTCTTTTCTATCCCTACCCTTTGATTGCAGCGCCGTCCTGATGTTTACGTGTCTTCACTTTCTGTACTACCTGTATTACGCCCGCCGTAGTCAACTTGAATGCACTAGTCTTATTTTCCCCATTTGAGAAGCCAGTCTTGTCTCAGTGGAAAGTCCTCATGTGTGCTGTGTTTTCCAGTGCCAGCCCGATTTCTGGTTGCTGGCTAGATACCTGGGTGATATCGCGCACGCATTGGGCTCAGATACTTGGCAGGTATCTTGTGTATATGACTACACGGCATCGGCCATTACATATCTGGCTGACCATTACAAGATGCTTACTACAGCTGTGGGTGTCATCAAACGGGTATCCTATTTCTGTGCTCTCGCTCATGTTATATTTTGGACCTTGTCCAGACAATGTATTAAAGTATCTAATAAACCCCCGTGGTAATCTCGTCTAGATATTTCACACAATATCTACTAGGCACCCTTCGCGTTATATGGAAAAAGTAAATACCTCATTTGGGCGTGTAGGTCCAGGACGAGGAAGGGAAGCAGTGGAGGGGACGCACCACTGCATTATCAATATGTCGGACCCAGCGCCACTTGCGGGGATCTGCGGACCACCGATGGGCTAACTCCAGAGGATCGTCACGCTCCCTTGAGCCAGGCGTTCTTCGACCTTTTCTATTACATACTCGATGTCGTACCTTGTCTGTCGACAGTGTGTTTCTCCACCAAGGTTTCTTCAGGCAACTCAAGACTCGGAGCAATAAGCCTAAAGTAACCGTGAGCAATCGATCCATTCCAACTATATGATCATGATGTACCTGAGGATGGGGTGCGTGTATTAAAATGAGCAAATCCATCAAGAAAGGACGAAACGCCTGTGGATGAGGATATCTTTTGACGTTACGATTCACTTGAACTGCATCAGCCGACGTCAACGACAGCATGCAAGATGAAATACGCACACCCATAGAGCTCAATCTGGTCCCAGACATTGTTCTCTGTGTCCGCTTTCTACCTCGGGAGCGTCATGAACTAGGGGAACAGATTGGGGAAGGGAATTCACTTGCTCAGTAATTGCGCGCCTTGTACCCGGCATAGTAGCCGACTTTCTCAATGTTGGCGGTGTAGATCTTCATTTCTTCGGGAGGCACAGCCGTAAACGGCACATCCGCAATGTCGAAAATCCGATCGCGCTGATCCTCGAGGTGAGTGACTGATTGGAAGAAGGGTGCAAGAAGAAGGATACCTGAGCTTGAGTACACCCTTGGTTGATTGCGTAGACGAAGCCGTTAGTGCACAAGGCATCGCAAAGCTGTGGTGTGAGCTCGGCACGTCCATCAGGAGTGCGCGCTTTGGATGGGTGAATGGATGCAGCGAAATCCGCTAGGAGGATCCGTCAAAACAGGCGGATGGCAATAACACCGATGGGAACGTTACGATCCAGCTGCGTCGGGGGCGATGCGACGTGATGAGGACACTCAGGTAGAGTGACGCTGGGCATGATGGTGAGGGTGTACGGGCGGGCTGCAACATTGGACCGAGATAGGACGAGGTACAAGAGGTACAGGATGGCTTCTCCTTCAGTGAAACGGCTAGTGCACTTAGCCGACAGTAGCCGATAGTCAGGACCAGTCAAGACCACTGCCCAGTTCACAGAACTGAGTCGGCGCCATCCTTATGGAATGAATAGTGCAACCGGTAACGGCAAAGATTTCGTGAGATAACGGGTAGTTTCAAGACCATGTGAACCCTTGCGGGTCTGCTGAGAATAACTTCGTGCTGATCGCAGGACTACGCAGGAAAAGAGAAGCTGGGTCCACATGGTGGGGTTGATGGGTGGAAAGATGAGCGTAGCGGTGGCCTGATGACTGGCTCAGTCTGACTCCTACTCAGCTTGAACGCGCTGGACATGTTGTATTATTTTGTAGTACTCTGAACAAATGCTGTGGATAAATTTCGCTATCGCAGTCGCAGTGGCGGGTAATAAAAACAAGCCTAACTCTCAACTCAGACACGACGACCCGGCTGCTGCCAGCCTTGTCGACATCGTCGGTCACGACAACCACACAACCTTCGTCGACGACGACCACAACATCCACACCGAAGACCACAATGTCAAGACACTCTCGCAGCGCACCACCGCCCCCGTCGTCGCCCAGCCCACAACACGGCTCGAAGCTGCCCAAGTTCCTCCAGAAGCAGAGTCGCGACAGGTCAAAGTCCTTGACGGATCCTGCAGCGACCGACAGTTCGACAAGCATCGGCAGTTCGAGCTCGTCCTCCCACGCATCCCCCGCCTCGTCCGCCGTGTCGCCCAACCACGCCAGCGCGCGCAAGAGTCGATCTGGCAGCGGGAATGCCCACGAGGACAAGGCCAGCACCACCGAGGGCGACGGCGAGCACACGGACAGCTTTGACGAGATACCCGTGATCGTCGAGACGTCGGACTCGCCACGCGCCCGCACACGGCCTGACCGGCCGCTCAGCAGTATTTCCGACATCCGACCTTCCGTATCAATGTACTCATCCTCTTCATCAACTCGTATATCCGATCTCCCAACGCGTCTCTCCGGTTGGTTCTCCCACACCTTCAGCTCCTCTTCCACAGACCTTTCTCTCCCTTCCATCTTGTCCCAGTCCCACATGGCGTCCCCAAAGACCAAGTCAAATCCCCTCCTCTCCGCTGCAAAGCACAGCAAGGGCCATCTCGACCGCGCCATGCGCTTCATCCTCGACAGCGACTCCACCCCAGACAAGTGCACCGAACCCATCTGGCTCCTCGGCGTGCAGCATCCTGGCTACGAACCACCGCCCCCATCCACACCCGGCCGCCGTCCCTCCGTCGAATCCCGCCGAGCTCCCTCCGCTCGCTCCAACTCCTCTTCCTCTGCTACCGTCTCTGAGCTGTCTCAGTCACAGCCACCATCGAGCAAGAATCCCGCTGCCAACTGGCCCCCTGTCTTTTACGCCGACTTTACCTCACGAATATGGCTCACCTATCGCAACCAATTCCCCCCAATCAGAGACTCGAATCTATCATCGCTCGAAGCCGATTTGGCCTCCGGTGCTCAGGCAGCGATATCGTCGAGTCCCCGGCCCAGAAAGTGGAATTGGCCTGGGACTGGTGAAAAAGGGTGGACGAGCGACTCTGGGTGGGGCTGTATGCTGCGCACTGGTCAATCATTACTCGCCAACGCCCTTCTTCATCTGCAGCTGGGACGAGGTAAGTACACGTTTCTCGTTTCACACCCTTGCATGTGCTCATTCGCGCCATATCTCAGATTGGCGCCGGCCCCCGCACCCTGTTCGCACAAACGACTTTGCCACATATGTCCAGATCTTGACATGGTTCCTTGATTCTCCATTACCTCAAGCACCATTTAGCGTTCACCGCATGGCCCTCGCTGGAAAGGATCTCGGAAAGGATGTCGGTCAGTGGTTTGGTCCCAGCACAGCCGCTGGTGCAATCAAGTAAGAACCCCATCTCGTGCGCTTATCTAGAAGAAGCTGAGCGTTCGCCACAGAACTCTCGTACATGCCTTCCCCGAAGCAGGCCTCGGGGTAGCTGTTGCCGCAGATGGTGTGATATACCAGTCTGATGTATATGCGGCTTCCAATGTTCATATTGGTTCTCCGCGCGGGCACGCGAGATCGTCATGGGGTGGACGGGCAGTACTCGTGTTGATTGGCATTCGTCTGGGTATCGATGGTGTCAATCCTATTTATTACGAGCCCATTAAGGTAAGCAGCGTTATCCTAGCACCCGACTTACACATGTCGATGAATCCTCTCGCAGGCGCTGTACACGTTTCCTCAGTCCGTCGGCATCGCGGGAGGGCGTCCCTCTTCCTCGTATTACTTTATGGGCTCTCAGGCCGATAATCTCTTCTATCTTGATCCTCACCATGCACGTGCCGCGGTTCCTCTCCGTTCCGCACCGCCTTCATCTGTGCATGACTACCCTACTCTTCGTAGTCGCGAAAGTACACCCGATGACGCATCCGACCGGCGCGCAGCGACACGCTCGCCTGGCGCACAGTCCACGTCCTCCTACCACCATCGTGCGCCTACATCCCCGTCGTCCGTGAGGACTGGCTCATCAACATTCTCATACCACGCACCCATTTCACCATCTCCTCTACAATACCAACTATCGACAGCATCGAGCGTGTCATCCTCCTCGGTGTCGTCATCACAGCACCCATCGCGTTGGCACAACGCAAGCATGCCTACCTCCCCGTCACCCCATTTTAGCGGTTCTGACCTGGATCCGCGGGAGCTCGGGGTTGAAGAGGAAGACTTGGACGCGGTGGCTGAGCACTACGTCACGCAGTATAGTTCCATGGAACTACGGACCTTTCACTGCGATCGTGTTCGCAAGATGCCGCTCAGCGGTCTTGATCCCAGTATGCTGCTGGGGTTCTTATGCAAGGATGAGAAGGACTGGATTGACTTAAGGCGACGCATCAACGAGGTCTGTATTGTACCTCTTTTGTGTTATTTGATGGTCTGATTTGATGTTTGCAATCGTCAGCTCAACGCAAAGTACAAGCCGATATTTACTATTCAAGACGAGCCACCCTCGTGGCCGTCTGATTCGGACGAATTCATGGGCCTCGAGTCCATTTCTGATCCCGATGACATGGATATGGATCCCGAGGAAGAAGACGGTATCGAAGTGGTCGACAGCGAGGGCGCGGAAGGACGACCTGTCCGCATGCGTGATGCTGAAGACCAATTCTTTGACACGCGTTCGACGTCCATTTCTCCCGTGTGTAGCAGTGTCAAGGGCGGCACCAAAGGCTCCGAGGCCGATACAGAGGAGGACCCTATAGGCCCCATCACCCCTGGGCCGAACTCGACGTTCGAGGTCGATAAACACGAGGGTGGCGCTCTCAAAGGACTTTCCAGGAACGACGATTTCGAAGAGATCGATGGGCATGAAGCAGAGGACGACGAGTGGGTGGATCCCTCGATGCCCACACCGCTCGCACAGTCGACCGAACGTCCGTACGCGCCACCGATGGCTAAAGCCAAGTCGACAGAGTCGACAGGGAGCGCAAATAGCAGGAAGGGTAGGAAGGGTAAGAAATCGAAAAAGGCGAGCGTGCCCATCGTCAAGACTCCCTCGCCGCCTATGAAGCCACAGGCGCACTTCCCGTTCCCGCGGTCGCTCGAGGAGAGTTTCCACGAACGCCCGTACGAGGCAGGGAATTACGAGAAACGGATGAACAATGCGCGTGCGCGGGACGGCGGACGTACGGAGAGTGGGGGTGTCAAGGCGGTGTTGACGGACGATGTCCGTTGAGGGTGGATCGTGTGCGGGTTGGTGAATGAGACTTCTATTCTGGATTGGCCTCTTTCTCTTTCCTCTTTCTCCCTTTCTCTTTTTTTGTTTTTGTTTTTCCTTCAATTATGGTGGCCTATACACTCGTTCTACTCTCGATTGTGGAGGCCCGTTTCTTACTCTTATCCTTCCTGTGCCAATCCCTTAATGGATGTGTATCGTATTGGGGCTGATCCCACATGTTTTTTGGATCGGTCGTCTCTGTCCAACTATGTACTCTTTTGCTTCGCCACATAGAGATACCCCCATTCCTTTTGCATTTCCTCCCGCTGGTGATGTGTCCAATTTTCTGCGTGGTGAAACTGAGGCCGGGCGGCCGCATGGGTATGTGTAGTTAGTCTGGTGACCAGACCGTTCTATGAGGCAAGCCGTCGATAGACGGTCTGGTAAATTTCGTTGAGGCGTAAGGGGAGATTGCGGATTGATCGGGGCACGTGATTGTCGACCAATTAAAAAACGCGAGATTATCGATGATGAAAATGATTGAAATGAAAATAACAAAATTATTGTGCATGATTGACGCGACTTGCAACTTCGATCTCTCATCGACACCAACGTCCGCTCGTTGATCATGAAGT
>JBBPRI010000485.1:0-13398 GCA_038092955.1 Boletus pseudo-olivaceus
GGCCACCAGACCAAATCACATGACCAAGGTACCAATGGCAAGCCATACATGTCTACTCTATTTCGTCTCACTATGACTAAGCATAATTCCCACACCCTCAGACACACCACCAGCATCTCTTTGAAATATCCAAACATTGCAACAGTTTTTGGAGTCACTGTATGTACCATGCTGCATTTATTCATGCGGCCTCGTGTCCTATGAGGTTATGCACAGGTCCAGCCTTGAATTGAATCGGTTATTTGTCTATGATCATCGGGTCTTGATGTGTCCAGGAAAAGACTTGTGGCATAAGTAAACGACTTTACTGTATGCTGTATGTTCTCTCATATACAATAATTGGGTGTTGTATTCTCGCAACAAAACAACATACTGCATAGGAGTAGCATTGACAACAACAGGGATTCTATACATATCCACAGTGAGAGAACCAGCCATACGAGTCCTGAGGTGTAATCGAGTACAATGCTTCCAGCAACGTGATATAAATTTCCTGATCTGACATGTCTGTCTGTTAAGACCGTGTCGATCTCCGAGGTTTAACTCCGGAGCTCCGGAGTTCATAGCGGAAAGGCTTCGGCCTCAGCTTGTGTGCTGTGCCAAGCTTGGGTTCGCGCCTAGTATTTCGGAGCGGAGATGGTTCGGAGGAGATTCGGAGGAAGAACGAGGGATGGATTTGGGGATCGTATCTAGGTCGATTACAAGCTGATGGTACAGAGATCGTACGGAGGTTTATATACAGAGTTTGAAGAGTATTACTAATGAAGATCAGTAAGGGATTGGTAAGGAGGAACAGAGTCAGAGGTATACAGTAGTAGCCGGAGCTGTGCTCCTAGGTGAACACAGGATTCGGAAGTATGTACGAAGCGGAACTAATACAAAAGGAGATCAGAGAACAAGAGATACTAAATGAGGAAGTATGTACTGAAATCCAGAGGTTCGGAGATGTGATTTGAGGGAGATCGCACCGGAGTTTGTATTTAACAGAGTTGGAGTTGACTCGGAATTCTGGGATATGACACTGTCATCGCCAATCAAGTGTATTCTCCGTTGCAACAGAGGTGATACTTCATTGCTGAGAACGTGAGTTCGATTGGACTAAGATCTGGAGAGTATGGTGGTAAGAATTTGCAGCGCATTCCTCTAAATTGTTGTTAGTGCAGAATCAAACAATAAAATGAAATATACCTGGATTCAATGAGTTCCATAATATCAGGATGCTTGTGGATCCAACACTTATCCATGACAATGATGGAATTTGGTGCTGGATATGGTTCCATGTTGTTCAAGAGTCGTTTGACAAATGTCATGAAGGAGTCAGTGCAAAATGATCCTTCAACCACACTGCAATGCAAGATCCCATCACGAAGTGAGAGGGCTGGGAGAACAGAGAAGCTATAAAACAGTTAGTTGATTAAAATGAATTTATAACTTACTTACTGCCGACCATGCACGAAAAATGCTTTATGTTGAGCTTTGGTTCCTTTGATTGACCAAGCACGGCGACGATATGTCGTGTGGCGATCAACAGAACTTTCATCGACAAATACAAGCTGCCCAGCTTGGTACTGACCAATGCGAGCAAGATATTCAAGTCGTTTGCATGCAGATCTTTCTGCCGCAACCCGTGTGATCTAAACAGCATAAATGTAGTCGCATTGTATCTATAAATGACTCAAAACAAACCTTTTTCATGGTAAATCCAGCACTGCGAAGTGTGCACCAAACAGATGAAAGTGAGATGGTAACACCACAGTCTTGGGCTAAGATCTCCCGGAGTTCATCCAGGTATAAATCTGGAGTCTTCTGTATGGTACCCAGAAGAAACTGCAGGGGCAGGAATGCGAGGCTTCAAACAACGGCAACACAATAAATATGAAATGCTTACCTCAACATTGATATCATGAAGATGCCTCCTTCTGACTTGCTTTACAACTTCTTCACCTTCCTTTTCATTCAGGATGGTTCCAGTCGCATGGAACCAGGAGAGAACTCGCTGAACTGTGCAAGTTGAAATGTTGAGGCACATCGCAATCCGTTCATGATCCAGGAATTTTGAGAGGTGCACAATTGCCCATTGGATGTCGGTACTGGTTTTCTGACCTTGCAGCATGCCTACAACATTGTTTCAAGCCTCAAACAGCAACAGAAAAGCCTAGACATACCTGATCAGCAAATCCCGAGATCCCAAAAATCCGAAAATCCAAATCGTCGAATTTCTTGTTCGGTCCCTCACGGATGGATGCGCCTGACCTGACCAAGTCGAATGGTACTGTTTCTGTTGAATTCCACGTTGGTGTTGGTGAGTTAGAGACCGCCGAAGGTAAGGCATGTTTTTTGACATAATTTCTCACGGGTGACAAGTCACATGAAAAAGACAGTAAAATATCTTACAGAATGTTAGAGAACAAATACAGTACATATATCTGAATACTTACTTGCTGTCATATCCCACATTTTCTCTAAGTCTGTTAAGACTGTGTTCAATCTCCAAGGGTTAACTCCGGAACTCCGGAGTTTGTGGCGGAAAGGCTTCGGCCTCAGCTTGTGTGCTGTGCCAAGCTTGGGTTCGCACCTAGTATTTCGGAGCGGAGATATTCGGAGGAGATATTCGGAGGAGACAAAGATGGATTAGGAGGATCGTATCTAAGTCGATTACAAGCTAAGTGTACAGAGATCGTACGGAGGATTTATATATGGAGTCGGAAGAGTATTACTAATGATGATCAGTAAGAGATTGGTAACGAAAAGGAGTTCAGAGGAAAAGGTAACCAGAGCTGTGCTTCTATGTGAGTACAGGATTGGAGATATGTACGAAGCGGAAACTAGTACGAATGGAGATCATATACAAGGGATACTAAATATGGAACTATGTACAGAGGTCCGGAGGTCCGGAGATGCGTCTCACACGAGAACGCACCGGAGTTCGTAACTTACAGGTCGGAGTGGATCCAGAGATCCGGGATATGACAAAGTCTCATTTCCATCTCTCCGAACTTACTCTGACTCCTTACAGCGAACTCCGGTGTGATCCCTTGTGAAATGCAACTCCGGAGTTCCGGAGTTCCATATATACAGTAGTATCTCTTGTTCTGTTCCTTTCATCCGTTTCTCCTTATGTCCTAGTTTCGCTTTGTAGATAATTCAGTACCTGTGCTCACTTACGAGCACAGCTCCGGTTACTACACTTCCGGCTCCATAACTCCTTACCAATACTTACTGATCTCCTTAGTAATATGTTCTCCGTCTCCATATATAAAGTCTTTCCAAAACTCATGTATCTCCTCAGTTTGAATATCAACTTAGATTCTTCTCCATTCCTCCGACTTGAACCTAGACGGTTCTCCTCTGATCAACTCAACTTAAGTACCAGTACTTAACATCTTACCTCCGACCTCCGATATTCCGAAATCTGTGACGGACTCCAACAAGGGCACATCACATACAGTGAAGCCAAAGTCCCATCCCCTGTGACAACCTCCGGAGTTCTGGTGTTACACTCAGAGATTCCATTCTTAACAGTATATTCAAACTCATACTTGTTGAGAGTCCCTAACTATGGCTATGCATACCCGATCCCAGACTCATGCCTTAGGCGCAAATCGCGCCCCTTCTCCACGCTACAACCCTCTAAGTGTCTTTGGAA
The DNA here is from genome assembly GCA_038092955.1 of Boletus pseudo-olivaceus. NCBI lineage: Eukaryota > Fungi > Basidiomycota > Agaricomycetes > Boletales > Boletaceae > Boletus > Boletus pseudo-olivaceus. The sequence continues at coordinate 3,647 of JBBPRI010000485.1, forward strand.
GCAGTCGACGAGGCCCAGAACTCATAGACCAATTCCAAAGCTTCTCCACTCATCACACCCCACCAACTCCGCTTCAACTTTGCGCCCACCTCCGCAATCCCCAACTCCGGGTGCGTGCATTGAAGTCATTGATGACGATACATACTTCTACCCAGACTGGAAATCGCTCGAGAGAGTGTTCCCTCCAAACCCCCCCAAATAATCCAGGACATCAGGAAGGTCCCAGAGATGATCCCTCCAATAACGACCCAGACGATGATCCTGATGATGATGACCTCTTTCCCGATCCTGACGACGACGACGAAGAACATATCCCACGAGACACCCTCGCACAATTGGCAAATGCCATCCAAGGCCTTGCCCGCTCCACTCGTCGTCCGTCCTCCTCCGACTCTACCCCTCACACCAAAGTCCGAGAACCCGATCAGTTTGATGGGACTGAACCCCACAAACTCCGGGTTTTCCTGGTGCAATGCGAACTCAATTTCCAGGATTGCCCCAAGGCTTTTCAGACTGATCGCACAAAAGTTACCTTCGCACAGTCTTACCTGAAAGGCATGGCATTGGAATGGTTCAAACCGGACCTCCTCCTCATGAACGATCCCAATCACTGTCCGATCTGGATGGACAACTACAAAGAGTTCGTTCTAGAACTCCAAGCAAACTTCAGTCCGCACGACCCTGTCGGAGATGCGGAGCACCAACTCGACCACCTGTCCATGAAGGACAATCAGCACATCAATAAATACGTAGTTGAGTTTAATTGGATTGCTTCACAAGTCCGAAACTACGGAGAAGGTGCTCTCCATCACCACTTCTATAACGGTCTTCTGAATCGTATCAAGGATGCGATTTCTTGTGTTGGGAAACCCCCGACACTCTCCAACCTCCATCACCTCACTCAGGCGATTGACGCGCGCTACTGGGAGCGCAAGTCCGATATCAATTGCCAGGTGAAACCCACCCAATCCTCCGCCCCCAAGAGTAACGAGAAATCATCCGCCCCCACGTCCTCTTCCACTCCCTCCACTCGTCCTTCCAACTCCGGCAATAAGGATTCGAAGGGCAAAGGTGCTACCACCTCTGCCCCTCCAAAGCTGGACTTGTCATCGAAGTTAGGAAAAGAAAAGATGGCAAGCTCATGTCAGAAGAACGCAAACGTTGCTTCGACAACAAGTTGTGCATGTTTTGTGGTCGGGGTGGCCACATGGCTAAGGAATGCCCGAAGTCTACTTCTCGGGCTTCCAAAGGCCGTGCGGCTACTACAACATCTACTCCAGAAGCCAAACCGGAGGTCTCCTCAGAGGCAAAAAAATAGTCTGCAACCTCCCTGCCTCTGCACGGGATGCAGGTTGCATTGAACCATACCGTGCACTCCCGGAGATCCACCTCAATGTGTCCGCTCTTTTGGACCCTAAGTCCCTTATGCCATCCGTTTCACTCGCCTCTTATCCGATTCCATCTTTCCCCGCACTTGTAGATTCCGGATCCTCCAATTGCTTCATAGATACGACCTTTGTTAATAAACACAATCTTTCAACTTACCCCGTTTCTCCGTTGCAACTCCAACTCTTCGATGGAACTTTCAATAGCACAATCACTCGAGCAATCAAACTCTCCGTCCGTATCGAAACCAGTGACATCACTCCGACGACGTTCTACGTCACTCCATTGGATGGCTCATGTTCCCTTGTTCTAGGACACAACTGGCTCACCCACTACAATCCATTGATTTACTGGGTTTCAAGCAGTATTTCTTTCTGCTCACCTGAACAGGCCATGCCAACAACTCCGAGCTCTCCTCCACAGCCCCCGGTGTCTCCACCTCTGGCTGAACCTACCCCATCTGATCCACCGCATTTCTCCGATCGCAAGGCTCCACCTATCGCGCTTGTCAGTGCCCCTGCCTTCGCACTGGCTTGTCGCCTTGAAGGCTCTGTCCAATTCAGCCTGCAACTCCATTCCCCGGGAAGTGAACTCTGTTCCGCCTCCACCGCTCCGGAAGTCATTGATCTCTCTGTGGTCCCTCCGGACTACCATGATTTCGCCGATGTATTCAGCAAAAGCAAGGCTGATACCCTTGCTCCCCATCACGAACATGACCTAAAGATTGACCTGAAAGAAGGAGCTTCTCCTCCATTAGGTGCGAATTATTCACTCTCCCCCTCCGAGCTCGATTCCCTCCGTGCATTCCTCAATGAGCATCTTGCGATGGGTTTTATCCGCCCTTCCTCCTCCACTCACACTGTTCTGGCCCTGTTTGTCCACAAGAAGGACGGTTCACTCTGCCTTTGCGTTGACTTCTGAGGACTCAACAAAGTCACGAAGAAAGATCACTACCCACTTCCCCGTATCTCCGACCTCCTAGACGCTCCGAGCCACATGAAGATCTACTCCAAGATCAACCTCCGGCATGCTTATCACCTAGTCTGCATCGCCGAGCGAGATGAATGGAAAATGTCCTTCCGGACGCACTATGGCTCATATGAGTGGCTCGTCATGCCCTTCGGACTTACCAATGCCCCTGCGGCATTTCAGCGATTTGTTAACACCATCTTCGCGGATTTGTTGGATGTGTGCGTGATCGTCTACCTTGACGACATTTTAATCTACTCTGCAGATATGGCTTCCCATAAGGAACATGTCCGCGAATTCCTCCAGCGTCTCTGAAAACACGGTCTCTACGCAAAACCCGAAAAGTGCGAGTTCCACACCACTTTCACCGAGTATCTCGGATATCAGCTTTCTCCGTCCAGACTTACTATGTCTCCGGAGAAAGTGAAGACCATACAGGAATGGCCGGAACCATGCAAGGTCAAGGACGTTCAGTCCTTCCTAGTGTTACAATTCTTGGAGACCCCCTATCCTTTTCTCCCTCTCCTATCCCATCTCCCACTCTCACGGAGGACCATACCGGTTACCCGGTGTTTGACTCCCTCTTTCCAACGCCCGACCTGTCCAGCACAGCATGGGCACAGCTACTTGAGGCAGAGCTCTTCTCTGCCACATCTTATCCGACTCCTCCCGACTCAGTTCCGGTATGATCCTATTTATCTCGACAGACACTGCCCCCTAGGCTATTCTCTCACATAGCCTTAGTGATCCTATTCCTCCCATCTGATATGTTCTGTGTCTGTTCCGAGTTCTTCCATTCCGTTCTGATATTCCCTTTTATGGTATTACCTTATTTAGGTTTAGGGAACCTGCCCTAAACTACTGTATAGTAGTATCTAAGTTAGAGTTCCGCCTCTGCAGAACTCTAACCTTGATCTACACAATCCACAGTGTAGTCAAGACTCCTTAGGATCCCCTCCCCTAAGCCTTGGACCTCCGCTTTCCTACACCCCATCCTCTACGTGGTCAGCCCACTATAACAACTGTCAGCGCTCTCACCCAAGGTGATTAGACCCATGGTCCACGGGTAGGTTTTCATGCTCGATGACGAGAGACCTGGCGCTGGTTAGGCACGCAAGGGGGACAGACCCTTGCCCTGCAGGTTTCCAGTGACAAGTCCCGTTTGTGTCATTGATACGCACGGTGGACAAAGGTGTGCCGTCATACACACGCTCAAACGAGTTTTGCTACGCCCTCGCGTAACACCTAGGGTTCGCGAATTTTTACAGGCATTTCATAAGTACCTACTCCGACATTGTTGTTCCGCTAACCCGCCTTACTCGCAAGGGTACCCCTTGGAACTTTGATGATGCCTGCCGCTCCGCTTTCCAGAAGCTCAAGGACGCTTTCACGTCCACTCCAATCCTCACTCACTGGATTCCGGACGCGCCTCTGATTGTGGAAACTGACACCTCTGACTATGCCATTGCCGGCATCCTTTCCATTGGATGTCTGGACAAGGAGATCCGGCCAGTCGCCTACTACTCGCGGACTTTGTCTGCTCCAGAGCTCAACTATGATACTCATGATAAGGAACTACTCGCCATTCATGAGTCCTGTTACGCGAGGGCATAGCAAAACTCTAGTTGAGCGTGCGTATGACGTCGCACCTCTGTCACTGAGTGTATCGAAGACACAAACGGGACTTGTCACGGAAAACCTGCAGGGCAAGGGTCTGTCCCCCTTGCGTGCCTAATCCGCACCGGGTCTCTCGTCGTCGAGCGTGGAAACCTACTCGTGGACCACGAGTCTAACCACCTCTGGTAAGAGCTGAGACAGTTGTTATAGTGGGCTGACCACTTGAGGAAGAGTGTAGGAAGCGGAGATGAAAGACTTAGGGGAGGGGATCCTAAGGAGCTTTGTCTACACCGTGGATTGCGTAGATCAAGGTTAGAGTTACACTGTAGCGGAACTCTAACTTAAATACTACTGTACAGTTATTTAGGGCCGGTTTACTGAGCCTAAATAAGGAAATACTAAATAAGGGAAATTCGGGAAAACTCGGGACAGACACGGGAGAAGACAGATGGGAAGAGTCGGATCACTAGGCTATGTGAGAGAATAGCCGTGGAGGGCAGTGTCTGTCAAGTAAATAGTACAGTTACGGGATCATACCGGAGAGGGTTCGGGAGGAGTCGGATATGATGAGGCAGAGAAGAGCTCTGCCTCGAGAAGCTCTGCCCAGGCAGTGCTGGATAGGTCTGGCGTCGGGAATAAGGATTCGAAGAGGGGATAAGCAGTGTGATCCTCTGTGAGGATGGGGGAAGGAAGAGGAGATGGGGAAAAGGATAGGGGTCCTCCCATAATTGTAACAAGTCCTTCAGGACTTGGCGGCACTACCTTGAGGGCTCCGCGACCCCAGTCGATGTTGTCACAGATCACAAGAACTTGGAATATCTCACTACTACTAAACTCCTGACCCGGCGTCAAGCCCGTTGGTCGGAGTTCCTCTCCTAGTTCAACATGATCGTCCATTTCCACCCCGGACGCCTCAGAGCTAAACCCGATTCCCTCACTAGACACTGGGACGTCAATCCCCATAACTTCCACCCCATATTTACACAGGAACAGCTCGCCATGTCCCTCCGAGCAACATACATACCTCGCTGCTCCAGTACTCCGAGCCGGTTCCCTGTTCAATGTTGAACAACTCCACAATGACATCCTCTCCGCACTCCCTTCAGACCCATTGGCCTCAGTCCATCTGTCCTCCCTGAACCCTCCGACTCCCATTGGTCAGTAGACTCCGACGGATTCCTTCGTCTCGATGATCAAATCTATGTGCCAGACTCCGATGACCTTTGTCTCCGAGTCCTCCAGTACAAACACGATCATCCCCTCTCCGGACACTTCGGACAGAACCGGACCCTCGAACTTATTCACTGAGAATACACATGGCCAGGTGTTTGGACATTCGTCAAAGAGTATGTATGTCTCGTCCTGCACCTCCTGTGCTCCCGCAAAGATTCCGAGACATAAGCCATATGGCCTCCTGAAACAACTTCCCATCCCCGAGAAGCTGTGGAACTCCATTTCCATGGACTTCATCAAACAACTTCCCATCCCTGAGAAGCTGTGGAACTCCATTTCCATGGACTTCATCAAACAACTCCCCGCGTCCTCCAGATATACCACTATACTAGTAGTCGTAGATTGTCTCTCCAAACAGTGTATCTTCATTCCGACTCACGACACAATTACATCCCCAAAGCTTGCACAATTATTCCTACTCCATGTCTTTTCGAAGCATGGAGTTCCCTCCCACATCACCTCCGATTGAGGCTCGGAGTTCATATCTCACTTCTTCCGCTCACTCGGGAAAGCCCTAGACATCCACCTTCACTTCACATCCGGTTATCATCCGGAAGGCGATGGTCAAACAGAATGCATGAACCAGACACTCGAACAGTACCTTCGGATCTACTGCAACTACCAGCAAGACAACTGGTCCGAACTCCTGCCTCTCGCAGAGTTCTCCTACAACAATGCTCCGAATGCTACCACCAGTGTTTCTCCGTTCTTTGCCAATAAAGGCTATCACCCCAACATCACTATTCATCCCGAACGTGATCTGACCTCCGCCCGAGCTCGTGAGTACTCCGTAGACCTCGACTCACTCCACGAATTCCTCCGAGAAGAAATGGCCCATGCCCAAGAGCGATACCAAGGACCTGTGGATGCTAAGCACATGCCTACTCCGCACTTCAAAGTTGGAGATCAGGTATTCGTGAAAGCCAAGTATTTCTGCTCTATGAGACCCTCTAAGAAACTCTCCGAAAAGGATTTAGGGCCTTACACAATCATTGCTCAGGCAGGATCTCATTCCTTCACACTCCAACTTCCGGACTCCATGAAGTCCATCCATCCAGTCTTCCATGTCTCTCAATTGGAACCTTCCGTTCCAAACGTCATTCCGAACAGAATCCAACCTCTACCATCTCCAGTCGAAGTCGATGGTGAACCAGAGTTTGAGATCTCAGAGATCCTCGACTCCAAAATTGATCATTGATGCCATCATTGCCAATTACTTTACCTGGTGAGATGGTTAGGATATGAAGGAACTGACGATGAGACTTCCTGGCTATTAGCCACAGAGTTAGGACACGCTTCGGACTTGGTACAGGACTTTCACATGAGGTACCCGGACAAACCCGGACCTTTTGCAGGACAGTAACGAAAAGAGTCAGATTCAAAAGAAGAACTAATTTAGTACTTCTATGTCCTACTCTACCTCCAGGCGAGGCTCCCTAACCTCCTCCCTCAACTCCTCCCGTTCCACCGCTACCTCCGACTGCTCCTCCATACCAATCTCCTCCTCCTCTTCCTCTTCCGACGACTTCTCTGTGACATACATCACATCCAGAGCCTCCCTCACGTCCTCCAAGGCACCAAGCATCACTGATGCTTGCGCCCTTCACTCCATTCTCCCTTTCTGCAACTCCGCCACCAACTCCGTCATCATTCTCGCCATTTCCGAGAAGTCGCCTGCCCCCTGCAGCGATGACCCCTCTCCTTCCTCTTCCTCACTCGACTCCGGGCTCACCCACATTTCTTCTTCTTCTCCTCCGGTGAGGCCTGCCCCCTTTTTCACTTTCGCGACTCTGAAACCTCCTGCCCTGGTCGGACGCACTTCACATTCGCATCTATGCATCCCTGGCAAGCCATCGACTTGCTGCCCCCACACATGCATACCGCTCCCTTCCCAGTGCACCTATTGCACTCCGGCAGCCCCTCTGCCTTCTCCTTCCCTTTCCCCTTCGCAACGCTCTGTTGCGCCTGCACCTCCTCAGCCTTTCCCCGTCAGCTCCGATACCCCGGATTTAGGCAGTCGTACTCACCCGCTTCTTGGCCACCTCCTCGGCCTTGCACTTCACCTCTGCCTCCACCTTCACGTGCTCCTCCTCCGCCTTCCTTTCCACCTCCTCGCACGCCTTCCGCTCTGCCTCCTCTTTCTTTGCCTTTGCCCGTCTCCGTCGTTTGCCAAACTTGGCGACGCTCAACTCCTCGTTGTCATTTTCGTCCTCTGCAAGGCGTGTGTCCAACCAGCTCTTAAGGTCAAGGTTGTCGGACATGGTAGCAATGTGAGTGAAAGAAGGTAGAATCTGAAATTTTGGTTTTTTGTAATCCACATCATTTTCGGACTCCAAAAGGAAACTTCTGCATTGTTCCTCGCTAAGGCCTTTAGGGGTTCAGGCCTAAGAGGGGGATACTGTCATATCCCACATTTTCTCTAAGTCTCATTTCCGTCTCTCCGAACTTACTCCAACTCCTTACAGCGAACTCCGGTGTGATCTCGTGCAAAATTCAACTCCGGAGTTCCGGAGTTCCGTATATAGTATCTCTTGTTCTCTTCCTTTCATCTGTTTCTCCTTATGTCCTAGTTTCGCTTCATAGATAATTCAGTACCTGTGCTCGCTTACGAGCACAGCTCCGGTTACTACACTTCTGGCTCCATAACTCCTTACCAATACTTACTGATCTCCTTAGTAATACATTCTCCGTCTCCGTATATAAAGCCATTCCGAAACTCATGTATCTCCTCAGTTTGAATATCAACTTAGATTCTTCTCCATTCCTCCGACTTGAACCTAGACGGTTCTCCTCTGATCAACTCAACTTAAGTACCAGTACTTAACATCTTACCTCTGACCTCCGATACTCCGAAATCCGGGACAGACTTCGACAAGAGCGCACCACATACGGTGAAGCCAAAGTCCCATCCCCTGCGACAACCTCCGGAGTTCCGGAGTTACACTCGGAGATTCCGTTCTTAACACTTGCTGATTGTACATATCTGTCACATGTTGAAACCTTTCTCCGATGTGCCGAGTTGATAGGCCAGTAACACATGTATGTATATATATAGAAAAATCCCCAACTGTTCTTCTACAGAGATCCCATTCCGAGAGTGGGTGATCCCTCGCTGCATGAGGACCTGCACTAATTGATCAAAAGTACCATGGCTAAAAATGTCCAGATCCGGTCTGGATAACTATTCAGCAATTATAGCATCCATGCTTCACCAGTCAAGAGGGATGTGTCATATGGAATCTGTTCTGTCAGTGTGAGGAAGATGAGGTTGTAGTAGTAGATGAGTTGAGGAGCAGGAAGTGATATGAGAATGATGAGTTGGCAGCATCGTTCAGATTGATTGTGGTGCACTGGCCATTGCACCCCCTCATCCATGATTGTGGTGTACATGGGGGTGCAGTAGCAGAGGATCGGAAGGTCAGGGATCCAGATGATCCCAGATGGTAGTGCAGATCATGTGGGAGCCACACGTGACCCGAGAGTGAGTTTTCACTTCACTTTTCACAATGCCAAACAGGACCTTATCTTGCTGGTAGTTATAGTAGATCAGAAGGTATTATTGTTTGAGTGTCTGGTTAGATTATGTTGTGTGTTGGAATGAAGATACACTGTTTGGATAGACAATTGACGACTACAAGTATGGCTGTATATCCGGAGTGTTACAAATGTGACACCTGTCATGGGTAACACAGAGGGGATACCTTTTTCTTTACCCTTAACCAACCATAGAACCTTCACCCAAACTGCCTATGAAGGGACCCTCCCGATCTCACCCAATGAGACCACAGTCTTCTTCCCTCCCCATCCGCTCCCCCTCCCACTCACTGGAACCCTCATCCCATCACCAGTGGAACCACTTACCATGACCAAACTCCTGAGGTCATGCCCAAATATGGACGGACGATCTAGATCCAGATCGTCTTCTACCTTGAGCACAACGCTCTTTCAATTAATCCCAATTACTGAGCCCAAGGAGGAGAAGGATAAGGATTGATCCTAATGTAGGACTAGGGTTACAAGGTGTTACAACTCTTGGAGGACCCCTATCCTTTTCCCCATCTCCTATCCCATCTCCCACCCTCACAGAGGATCATACCGCTTACCCGGTATTCGACTCTCTATTTCCGACACCAGACCTGTCCAGCACTGCCTGGGCACAGCTCCTGGAGGCAGAGCTCTTCTCTGCCACCTCATACCCGACTCCTCCCAACTCATCCCCGGTATGATCCTATGCTATCCTATTTATCTGACAGACACTACCCCCTTGGCTATTCTCTTACATAGCCCAGTGATCCTATCCCACCCATCCGATATGTTCCATGTCTGTCCCGATTCCTTTCAATTATTCCCTTTTCTGGTATTCCCTTATTTAGGTTTGGTACGCTGGCCCTAAATAACTGTATAGTCTATTTAAGTTAGAGTTTGACAAAATGCAAGCAACTCCGGAGAACGCTCCGGAGATGTAAAGTAGAACTCCGGAGGAATCCTCCGGAGTACCGCTACCGCTCGGTAGCGACACTTACATACCTATCGGAATAGGGTCAGGT
>JBBPRI010000487.1:0-13364 GCA_038092955.1 Boletus pseudo-olivaceus
CCTTAGACGACTGGCTCCCCCAGTCTAATCCATTTGTATCTTGTCCTTTCAAAGGCTCGGTATTAAGGAAGACATTCTCTATCTTTCCTCTCCCCGTCGTTGTGTGTTGAGTCCAGCCGGTGGTGCTTGAGTCAGAGTCTTACCTTGCGAGGTTTGCCTCTTGAGTTCACAACAGTTTTGGAATTGAATGTGCGTTGTACTAGTGCAAGATAAGACCGTTGATGGAAATCTTGGGCTTATGATGCACCCAAAGCGATTAAGCCAGACACCATCTCTATGGTAATCAGGTCTGAAGTATAGACATCTGACGAGTCGAGTCGGGAGTAAGTACTATGTCATGAGGCTCGTTGCTCACTGTTAACCGTTACATACAGATTATCCTAGTTTTGGCCCCGAGCCCAGAATATAATTGATCCCATTAGGTGGTCTCTTAAACCAATCCAGGCCAAAGATACTGTACAGTGATTGATTGTGTCCAAAGACCAGGAAATAACTTACTAGGACACGAAGTCGCTGCGTGAAGACTTCCAGAAAAGGGTTCCGAAATCGCGGCGATGGGTGACGCGATTACTAGGCGTTCCGAGTAGCAGGACAAAAAAAAAACATAAAAAGATGAGGTCATGCCAGGACTCGAACCTGGGTTTTGGGAAGATGGTATCAGAATCCCAGGTGATAACCGCTACACTACAAGACCGCTCGCCATGTCGTTTTTATTAGCATGATCATCAATCGTTGGATAACGGTGTCACACCCCGGATGAAAACCAACAGATCAGGTTCATCGCGATCACGTCGCTCGTGTTGTGACTCGATCCAACGGATGATGGGGGATGACTGGCGCTGCGCGGCTCGCACGCCCGGACAGGATCGCAGGCGAGGAATCGTAGACTGCCCACACGCCATACGGAAAATGGCGATTGGAAAGCAAGCCGGCGCTCCGGACAACTCTCGGTATGTGACATACCGAACGTGCCATCTCTGCGTCAACTTGGTTCAAACAGACGAATTGGATCCATACTGATGCCGACGAAGAGCCTGTGAGATTAGAGTCCTCCCACTACCCAGTTCTGGGGCGTAACGGATGCACCTGGCCCTGATCAGGTTCCCTGGTCCATGGTTGAATTGACGTACTCGGTTGACTGAGGCGGACCACGGCGCAACCTCGCATCGTGCGACGCGCCAACGCCAAGTATCGCACACCACCGGCACACTTTTTTTCCTTTCTGCCCCGCACAGCGCAGGGTGCCCGCCGTACTGATGGTCTCGAGCAAGAAAAACAAATCCTCGGGAGACGATCTTGAAGCACGTGATCACGACGCGTCGACGAATACCCCACGCGTCTTGGCCAATTTCCCAGGGTTGATCAAACCTAATTCACCTCGCCTACATACACCGCGAACACCTTCGACGACGACGACGACGACGACGACCAGAAGGCCATTTCTCACGACGCCTACCACCACCACCGCCGCCACCACTACCAACACAAAGTCGGAGACGGAGACAATGGCAAGACCGAGAACAAAGAGCATTAGCCATCACAATACCAACAGCGAGACCACCACCATGTCCATGGAAACGCCCTCCACATCCAAACTAGCCCGCCTCACCCCGTTCACACCCAAGCGACCCCTCTCTGTCGCCTCCGGCAGCGATCTCGTCACCCCCTCCATCTTCAGCACTGCCAAAAAATACAAGGCGATTATCTCGACCGAGTCTCGGATTCGAACCACCAAAGCACCGGTGCACGCATCATCACTCGCACCCGTTCTGGGGACACCGACGAAAACCAACGATGGATCACGCCCAAAGACACCTTCCACACCGAGAGGCGCGAGTCCCGCGCCGGGACTGTTCATGGGACCTGGAGACATGTCCATGGATGTGAGTAGGGTCGACCCAGAAGAGGCGCTCGTCGACTTTCAAACGCTCGAGCCGGGAGACGTCTCGGGAGATATTGATGAAAGCCAGCTACTCACCCCCGAATATGGCAAAGAAGACAAGGTTCTCGTTTCCATTAGGTGCGCTTCTGTTGGTTGTTGGCCCGCGGTGAACGTATGCTTAGTCGGGCATTTTTCAGGATGCGGCCAACGACCGCACAGGAAGCTTGGGACATTTCCGTTCCCAAGTCTATTAAACTTTTGCCACAGCATGCTAAAACGGGACTGAGCCTTCCTCCGGAATTCTGCTTTGATGAGGTCCTCACGGGATCCGAAAACAAACCAGTATACAACGCCGTCGCAAGAAGCCACGTGTGTGCTGCGATGGAAGGCTACAACGCCGTCATATTCGCGTACGGCCAGACTGCAAGTGGAAAGACCTTCACACTTGTAAGCATTACCTAGCAAGTCTCTTTCTCGAGTACTCAGTGTGTGTGACAGTCTGGAAGTGAAGACCAACCAGGTATCATCCCAAAAGCTATGAAAGATGTCTTTTCTCACATCAGGAGAACACCAACGCGCGAATATCTGCTTCGTTGCTCCTACCTTGAGATTTACAATGAAACCATATATGACCTGCTTTCTCCGCCTTCGGTGTCGGCGACGCAACCTGTACAAATCATTGGACAGGGTATCCTGGCACCTCTTCGAGAGGAGGTCGTCACAAGTCTCAAGGGCGTACGCGAAGTGATGGAAAGAGGAGAGAGACATCGCAGGACTGCGAGTACGGATTGGAACGAAAGAAGTAGTCGAAGTCACAGCGTATTCAGGCTTGTAATCGAAAGCAGAGAAAGAGGCGAGGGGAAGGCGGAGTCGAGTGGTAGACAAACACCAGGTGCGAGGCCGCCAACACCGGGAGGGACGAGATTGCAGACGATCGGAGGAAGGAGTGTGCAAATGTCAGTTTTGGTGAGGTCACATTTTCCTCTAACATGGGTTTGCACTGAGAAATTTTGGCCCCCAGAGTCTGATCGATCTCGCAGGGTCTGAGAAAGCAACATCGGACAAGGAGAGAACGCGGGAAGGAAAGTATATCAATACCAGGTATATTTATTTCTGACACGCCTTGTGCCAATCGTCAGTTGATGGAATTCGTCAGTCTTCTTACTCTCGGAAGCGTCATCGGTACTTTGGCAGAGAATGCCGCCAAGAATAAAACGTATGACTGTATCCCCTGAAACCCGGACAGAAAACTCACCCATTCCTGCCACCAGCGACCACGTCCCTTACCGCAACTCTAAGCTCACGCGTCTTCTTCAGCCTTCGCTATCTGGGGATGCGCGTATCAGTGTCGTTTGCACCATAAACCCCGATGTTTATGCTGTAACAGAAAGCACAAACACTCTGCAGTTTGCGTCGCGCATTAAGCGCGTGCAGCTGAGCGCGAAGAAGAAGGAAGTTGTCGATACAGACGCCCTCATTGAGAGATACCGCAAGGAGATCGAAGAGCTCAAGACAAAATTGGCAGAGCGAGAAGCGGAGGCACCAGAGAGAAAACGGCGGCTGAGCGCACGAGAGGTACGTGTATCCCTGAACCGCGATTCCCCCGAGTCGAAGCGAGCCGACATATCATGTTCTTTTCGTCTTCTAGCAAATTGACGAATCCAAGGCGATGAAAGATCTTAATGCGCGGATACAGCAGCTGACGAAGCTCATTTTGACGAGTCAAACCGTGGACGAGACCAAAGGGGACGAATCTCGTCCAACAAGTCCGTCCAAGGTCGATTTCGATATGTCGCCTTACCAGGTCAGTACCCGAGTCCTACGTACTTGTTGCTGTTTGAGAACATGATGTGCAGCTTCAACAAGAGCTTCTTGCTGCTCGACGTCAATTAGAGTCTCAAGCCAACCAAATCCTCTCGCTGGAGGCTGCGCTTCTCGCTCGTCCTGAGCTCCCCCCTGACGCACCCGAAACGGAAAAAGACAAGCTGATTGCAGATCAACAAAAGTCTATTCGAGAGCTCGAAATTGTCGTACGTGGGTACGAAGACAATCTCGGCGAGCCCCTCCGCCAAGTTCGTGAAGACGTTGAACGCGAGTGGGAGGGTCGACTGGCCGCGGAGGTGAAACGGCGGGAAGAGAAGGAAGTGTGGGCGAGTGAACTCGTGAAGCAGCTTGAGAAGGAGAAGAAGGTGAGGACCAAACTGGAGGAGGAGAGGCGGGCGCTGGCGGCGTTTGTGAGCAAGTTTGATGCGTTGGGATTGGGTGGAGGAAGCTTGCTTCCGCCGTCGTCCATCTCTGGTCCCGGTTCTATGCCGGCTGCGGCGTCGTTGGGATTGGGGAGGGCCAAGTCGTATTTCAGCAAGATCGGGTCTAGTGGCCTCGGGGTCGTGGCAGAGGAGACGGAGAGCCCGATGAGGATTGATATGAAGCATCAGCCGAGTCTGCTGGACCAGACGCCAGAGGAGGATTGGAGTTTGATGGAGGACATCAGCTTCGAGATGGAGGTTGGAAAGGGGAAACAAGTCGTAAATGGGAAGAGAGCAGAGAGCCCCTTGAAGGAGGTTTTTGGCCGCAAAGAGAATATTCCGGTGTAAGATGAATGGATGGATGGTGGTGGCAGCGGTAGGATCATGATTGAATATGGATTGCTATAATGTTTTCTGTGCTGGTACTATGTCTCTCTCCGTTTTTTTTCCCTTTCTCTGTCGTTTAGATTCCTTCGCTCTTCTCATGTACATGTGCTCCAAGTTTTATGTATGTAACAATCGGTCTACGTCGCCATCATCATCATGCAGTGAATGCGGGCTTTATGGGCATGCCAATAACACCTCACGACGGCGACTGTGGTCGACCGACATGACGCATGACGATGAGCCCCAGGCGACCACGCTGTGTACTTTCTGTTCCTCTAGAATGGTCGGGCTAACGTCTGCGTAAGGTGGTTGTGGCAGGGTGTACATGGCATGGGCATGGATCCTGAGTGTGCAGAATGCGTCTGTGCGACTCTTACCCTGCAACCCGAACAATTGAAGGTCTCTAGTTAGCGCTCTCTGCTACCCTGAGGGTGGTTCAGCCTCTACACCCCAAGAAACCGGGCGGGGTCGTCGCAATTCGCCGTATCGCCGAATCCGTATCTGAACCTTGACGTCGCTCGCCTTTGCCTTGCATCGTTTCTGTCGAGGATGACCGTTTCCTGACCCCGACTAAACGTTGTGGAGGGGAACCATCCCGGATTCCCTTCCTGAGTGTTGACCGGGCGACGCACTTTTGTGGATGACCGTAGGCTTTGCGTGCGTGCTTTGGCGCTGGGTGATCGCTCGGCGCCGTCGACATTCTTCCATCAAAGGGTCCGACGAAGATGGCTTGGTGGCCTTTACACCTTTCGACTGGGTACGACGTTCGTGGCACTTGGAGGGGAGGTAGTAGACCCCTATCGTACGCGATGGTTCACAACGGTGTTCCGCTGTCACTCGTCTCGACGTCCTGTCTGATGGGCGCTCACACACACACATATATTTACTCTCTAGTACGCCCCAACTATCAAATCCGTCATCCCGACAATGGCACGTTATCATCTGCTACTTACTGCGGGACGGGGCCCACCGCAAGACGAATCTGGAAGTCTGCGTGTCTCTAGCACGCGCACGTGTTCCCGCACATCTTCCGCCTGGCGTTGCTCTCTCACGGAATGATGCGCCTCTAGTACTCGTCTGCCTGATGCTGACCGTAACTCGGGTACCTTGGGGCATGTGTGTATGTGATGCGATGGCGGCCTGCTGTCATGGTGTCTTGTTCATCCCTGTTCGTGCTTCCCCATGCGGTCGTTCACGGTGTCAGGTGAACTTGGTTCGGATATTTCCAGGACGCTTCTTCATCTCCGCCCCTAGGTCGTTGAAAAATGTCTTTATGAGATGAGTCCGTCACCCCGGCGACGGATCTGACACGCACAGCCAAGGGAACGATAACAGCATACATGCCGTGCGGATGGACGCATATCTAGTTGGACGACGCCCAGAGGACGCGTCGTCGCATGTTTCGAAAGTTGGAATACAACGCCACGTTCTTGGTACGGGTACTTGGTAACATGGGGTTTCCCTCGATGCCAGTAAAACCGCCGCAGTGGAGTTGGTGCTTATCGACGTTCCAACGTTTCTTTTCACAGATTTATATGATTCAATGCTACAAGGTTTGATGCATGGTCCAGTCTTTCGTGTGTATCACAGTGACAGACGGGCGAGCTGTGGACTCGTTCCTCTTCGATAGGTCACCAGAAAGACCTGACGGAGATAGGGTGACGGACCCAGGGAACAGGGTATCGGGAGGAACACTGAAACACGGACGGGGATCTGGGTGAACGACTATGCACGCACGTGCAAGGTCATCCCAAACCGGACGTATCTAACTTGCGAAGCGGCGTAACTGCTGGGCGGGGAGGATTCGTATCAGCACGAGGGTCGGGGGTCTCAGAGGCGCGAAATGCGCGCACAGCGGTGCAGGAGTGCCGGCGGCAGTGCATGAATACAGAAAAGACAAATGTATACAGATCATACACCACACCCCAAACATTCAAAGACCTACAGTCGAATAACGCGTAGCTGTCTCGAAGACGTCCGTGAGCATCGTGTAGCGCTCGTGTAGTCTCCCGATAATCCGTTGCTCGTATGCGTCCTTCGCCACACGAGGCGCAATGCTATCGCCGACCGACCACATCGTACCAACCACTCTCCCGTAACCCGCGAACAGCATTCCCGTAGCGATATGCGGCATCTTGAATTTCGTGGCATGCAACATGGACTCCTTCATCAATAGTACTTCCCCAACCGTTCCAACAGAGGACTCCAGGAGAGTAGTTCAACGTGCCGATTCGGAGGGCTCTGGATGACAGTCCCGACGTATTTTAACTCGGTGCTCACACCTGGAAGTCTGGATAGGCCATCTAAGGGTGACTGGGCAAGAATGCTGAGAGTAGGGATGTGGATGCACGACGAGATGACGAGATCGGATACTTTATACCCAGGTTCCGAAGACTGGGTGCCGTAGAGACCAACCGCGTGGTAGGAAGGAACGCAAATGGCTCAGTCGGACACCAAAAATTGCGTGATAAATCCCAGGCCCTTTCTACTACTCGGAAGGTGAAGATGGGCAAACCAGGTATGAATTCAATCGACATGATATCACATACCGAGAGATCCAAGGCATCCAGGACGAGTTTTACGACGCCATTCCACAAGTTCCACTGCTAGGAGATCGTACGTCGCTATTATCTCCTAATCGATAGCCAGCTGTCTCCACGTCCTAGCTCGGAATGGAAACTCAGGCTCGTGACGGCGACTGCGAGGGTACTACTGGTACCCCCACGGTCAGACCCATATAATCATGAGCTTCAGGCGACCACGCTGTTTTGACGTTCATTTATCTCCCAACACTCGCTGGGACGTTTGCTCTCGTCTTTTCTCTTCCTCTCTAGAACGGTCAGGCCGCTGTCTGTGCCAAAGGCGGATGCTGGGCAAACATTGGAGTCATTCTGTCTGTGTAGGAGTATGACTCTTACCCTGCGATCCGACCCAAGCCCTCTCCAGCCCTCTCTGTTACCCCGAGACTGCCCTGACTCCAAAAGACACAGTGGCACACCCGTCGCAATTCGCCATCGCCGGTCGATTCCATATATGGACCGTATCCTATGGCCAGGGCTTCCAAAACATCCCCGGGGTTGGCTTGGAACGTCGCTCGCCTATTTTCTAGCATCGTATACGCTGGCGACGACCATATCCTAGACCGGACACTGTCACTATGGAGGGGGAGACTATCCTCAGGATGTTGCCAGGAGGACGACGTGGCTCCCCCATCAAGGGGTCCAGGGAAGATGTTTCAGGCGACCATCAGACCTCAGACTGAATATGGAACACGCGGCGCTACTTGGCAAGTCTGAGTCAGGAGACAAACAAGTTCCTCATCCAGTCGTACACGATGTCTTCCAATTCTGATCATGGAGACTCGATTTCACAGATCACGTGATGGGTTTTCACATCCCTCGCCGTCTTTTCTCCTTACGCCCCAACTATTAACGGCTGTCCCAACAATGGCAAGTCATCTACCACACAACAAGACGAATCTGGACATCTACTTGTCACAGCACGCCGCCGTCGCCGCATATCTCCCACCTCACACAGTGCTCCCGTGGAACCACGCCTGAGGCCTGAGCTCTCTTGTCCACCTGGTGACTCCAATTAGGAACGTTGGGCTTGTGCAGCACCTGATCCGATGGCGGCCTGTTATCATGTCCTCTTCATCCCCGTTGGTGCTTCTTCTGGGGTGGGCTTGGTTCGGGCAGTTCCTGGATCATCGATCATCGATACCCCTCAACTTGCCTCCTCAAATGATTTTGGAAAATGGCTACATGAAGAAAAATCATCACCCTTATCGATCTGATGCCACGCAGGCATGGAGCGATTGCTACAACACCCGCATTCTGTTCGTTTACGCCATCTGTGGTTAGACTATGCCCAGGACGAGTTACAACTTACAGACTTCATGTGATGGCGAATAACTCCACTCCCGCGTGCTTGAGGTATAGGCATCGCTGCCGCGGATGGGCTTGGCTTTCCCATAATGCCTCTGAACCGCCGTGGGCAATGCTTATCATCCCTGGGAGTTCAGACTCGGTGCTGTAAAGTTTCATGCATGGGCGATCAAGTTTCACGCATGGGCGGCCGTTCATCTGTATTACAGTGGCAGGTGGGTAAGCTGTGGACCCTTGGTTCTCCAGATCCTGTTGGACAAGTCACCAGAAGAGTCCCTGGCGGAAATAGGACCACACACCCAGCGGCAACGTATCTAGGGGAACATCGAAACCCAAGGATCCGGACCAGCAGGCTATCGGCCCAACGATTGCGCGCGTGCACGGAAGATTGTTGACAACCCCAAACCGTTGGATTGTACTCTCAGGGATCAGTGAACGCCTCGTCCGTTTTCCTCTCCTTTCTTTATTCTTTTCGTTTTTCTCGACTCCGAATGAGGAACAACGAAACAAGAAAAAATTACGCTGTAATCTGCATCCTGTATCCAATCCATCCCGTTTTTGGCTTTCTGGGGCCCCCGGACGGAACAAATCAGCCATAGCGGCCGTGTGGGAGCAATACCCGGACGAGGGGATATCGCCTTTGGAGAGTGCTGTACTTGGTGCTGTAAATACATAACACCAAATAGGGCTCTGCGAGAGGTAAGTATAAAATCCCCCCTACCTTGCAGAGACGTACTCATTCTCCAGTCCCTCCACATTCAAACAACTCGTTCTATCACTCTCACATACAGCATCATGCAGACCGTGAGTGATGGCCTGCTTTTTTCATCGTGCGCTGTCAATGACACGACCGCTGATGGATGCGTTGTGCGGCGTTCTTGTAGGTCATCTCCATCCCCGCCAACGATGCGTGCTGCTCCGGCACAGACGCCTGCACCTGCACCTCTACGTACGTCTCCACTCCCCGCCCACCAACGAAGCATGTCGTTGATTGCATGGCTCGCATTTTTTTTTCTCGATCCAGTTGCAGCTGCAAGTGCGGTGACTGCAAGCACTAAACGCCAATCGTTGGACTGGTGTTTGTTTCAGCAACAAACCCCGATGACCAAACGTTTCTCCTAAATTTCCTTCATTACCGGTTCCCGGTGTATTCGTAGTGTGTGGGGTGGGTCCGTGCGAGAGCTTGGGCGGTGTCGGTGGATTCGTGGGGATCCTCTGTGTCTATGTATGGTGTACGCTGTCAGGCGCAGGGTGGCTCGTTCAATCTGATCACGTTTCTACCTTTGTCGGTTGTTCCATATCCTATACCCGCCGTCCGAGTCTTCAGGTGAGCCTCTCCTTCTCCAGCGTACGATTCGGCGCGGTCATCGCATCGTCGTACTGGAACGTGTTCCGAGTGGGTACTCGACGCTAGATAAACAGATTAACTAAAGGCCCCCGTCGTATCCCAATTCCGAGACACGATGGAAAGCGTCAAGTAATGAACGGTGTGTCCGCAATGTCTGCGCGCGCAGTCGCCTTGGGTTGACTCCAGCAAGTACTGTTCAACAGTACTCACGTTTTGCATTGCCCGAATCGTCTACTCCCCTACCGCATCTCCGCACCCACAGTGTGGTACAGTATACATATCCGATCGCTCCGACTCGCCGGTATGACAATCGTATGACTTGGTCAGTGCATCTGCTTGTGTAGATATCTCTGGTGTATTTTGACACGGGCGAACTGTTGGCGCACTACGCTGGGTAGGTGTGAACAGAGGCAAGTGCGCATCTGCCCGGCGAGGTTGCCGTCTCGGAGCGGAGTGCGAATAGACGGACATCACGTGTATCTGTCGGACTCTCAATATTGGTCAAGTCTTAGCCCTTGCTGCGACGATTCTACTAACTTGGTTTTTTTTTTTTTTTTTTTGCCGTATCGGTTCGCTTTTTGTACAAGTCTCCACAATCGTTGGGCAGTCGGTCTACGTCGTATGTCGTCGCCATCATATCCTAATCAATAGCCAGCTATCTCCGCGAATGGAAGCTTTATGGTCACGATGACACGATCACAGTCGTGACAACAACTGGGAGGGTACCCCCGCGGTCAAGCATATATAACGACGAGACCCGCTGACAACCACGCCGTGTTCACATTTCTCCCCCCAAACCCACTGGGACTTACTTTCAGTCTTCGCTCTTCTGGAATGGCCAGGCCAGCGGTTGTACCTAAGAAAGGTGCAGGACGCACACAAGCATGGTCTTGAGTGTATGGGACGAGTCTTGCCCTGTGATCCGACCCGAGCCCTCTCCAGAGCGTTCTGCTACCCCGAGGCTGGTCCAGCTCCTACTCTCCAGAAGACATAACGCAGTCATAGCGATCTGCTGTCGTCGATTCCACATATAGATCGTATCCTATGGCCAGGTCTTCCGAACATCTCCTCGGGTTTGGCCTTGAAACGTCGCTCGCCTTTGCCCAACATCGGTTTCGTCGAGAGAGACCAGTCTTTGGACTAGACACTGTCGATGTGGGAGGGGGGAACCGTCCCCCTCTTCATATCGACAGGAGGACGAGCTGCTTTCGCTTTTGGCAGGCTTCGCGCGCGTGCTATGGTGCTGCACGTTCGCTTGGCGCTGTCGATGCTCTTCCGTCAAGGGGTCCAACGAAGATGGCTGAGGTGACCTTTACACCTCAGACCGGGTACGGGGTACGCGATGCTTGTTGGGAAAAGTATCAGGAGAAACACTGGTTCCCTATCGTACACGATGCTGTTCGATGGTTCACACGTTATTCGAGACCCGACATCACGCTGTCTGATCGGGCCGCATCACACCGTGCCTCATGGTCTTGTCTCTTTTCGCCCCAATCATCACCCAGCCATCCCGACAATAGCATGTCGTTTATCACAGGGCAGTGGCCGCAGCAAGACAAATCTGGATGTTTCCTCACGAAAGCCCCACCTGTCTATCTTGGTGACTCACTCAGGAACGTTGGACCTGCGGAGTATCTGATCCAAAGGTGGTCTGCTGTGCGGTGTCCTTTTCATTCCCGTTGGTGCCTCTTCAAGGGTGTTCTCATACACACCATCATCAGGTGGCCTTGGTTCGGGCGTTTCCTGGTTGCTTCTCCATCCGTGCCCTGGCCATCACCTCGACCGATTTGGTCCATGCAGACATAGAGCAATGATAACATGCTCGCCGTGTCAATTTACGCATATCTGGTTAAATGGTATGCCCAGAGGACGAGTCACGAGTTTCGGAAGGATGCTTGGTAACATGGGATTTCCCTTGATGTCTCTAAATGGGGATATGCTTACCAAACGTTCGAATGTTTCCCGCCCCAGATTTGGTGCCATAAGGTTTTCACGCATAGATGGTCTTTCATCAATATCACAGTGGCAGGCTGGTAAGCTGTGGACCCTTGGTTCTCCTAATCCTCGTTGGACAAGCACGGTCCTGTGTGAATAAGTCATCAGAAGGGCCACGGTGATTAGTACTAGGGTCACCCAGCCAGGGAGGAGGTATCCAGAGGAACACCGAAACACAGACAAGGATCCACGTCAGCTGGCTATTAGTCCAACCACTGCACGCGCCCCAAACATCATCGCATTATACTCGCCGGGGGCCGCAACGCCTCATCGCCTTTTGCTCACCTGTTTCCTTATTCTTTTCCTTTCCATTTTCCTCTTTCTCGGATATCTCCATGAGGACTAACGAAACAAGAAAAAAAATACGGATGTCATCCCATCCCGTTTTGGCTTACGCTGGGGTCGTCTGACAGGAGAAGGGGGCAACTTGAAGTCGCCCGATAGTGGCCGTGTGGGATGAGATACGCCACACGCGGTGTCTGCCGACCTGATCTCCAGAATATCCGGACGAGGAGGTACACCAAATAGAGGTCTGCGAGAGGTATAAAATCCCCCCCTCCTTGTCCCAGACATATTCATTCTCCAGTCTATAACACATCCAAGCAACTCGTTCTATCATCCTCACAATCAGCATCATGCAGGCTGTGAGTGATGCCCTCTTTTTCCTCGTGCGTTGTCGACGACGCGATCGCTGACGGACGCATTGTGCGGCGTTCTTGCAGATCACCTCCACCCTCGTCAACGAAGCGTGCTGCTCCGGCACCGACGCATGCACCTGCACCTCTACGTACGTCTACACTCCCTGTCCACCAGCGGGCCACGTCGCTGATCGTCGGCCTCGCCTTTTTTCTTCAATCTAGTTGCACCTGCAAGTGCGGTGACTGCAAGCACTAAACACTCCCCAATCTCCTTTCATTCTCGGTCCCCGTCATGAAGGTGTACGTGTAGCGTGTGCGTAAAGTGAACGAGAGGGCGTGTGTGTGTGTCGGTGGAATGGCGGGGGATCCGTTTGTGTTTCGTGTATTGGTGTAACACTGTCAGAAATCTTGACCCGATCGCGTTTCGAACCCTTGTCGCTTCGTCGGTCGTTCCACGTAACCTGCCCGTTCCCGTTCGTCAAGGTAAGGCTTTCCTTTACAATGTATGTGCGATTCGACGCGCCGTGGTTATCGTCCTGCTGGAACGTCTCTCAGGCGACGCTATCAGTAAATTAACACACGTCTGAATCGGCTCGTCCGGATTACACGACTGGCTATCAAAAAAAAAAAAAATGCTAGAGTGTTTGTCCGGGATGCTTTTCTGAATATAATCAAGGCCGATGTTGAGTAAGAATCGTCATTTTCAATTTCGTACTGTTGGTGTGTGCCAGTCACGAGTCAGATCGAGAGGTGTGCACGTTTACGGACGTGAGAGACGTCTATTCACGTCGACGCGACTGACAAGCCGAACGGGGAGGGGCGCTATATAACCAGAATCTTCGAAATAACGTCGTCTCGTCCAAAAGTCTGAAAACACGCGCGTCAACCCCCCCCCCCCCCTTACTCGTGATGTAGGTCATCGAATCCCCCTCGTCACCCTCACACCCACCACGGAAAAAGACACCATGACGATCGACCACG
>JBBPRI010000488.1:0-13356 GCA_038092955.1 Boletus pseudo-olivaceus
TTATCCTGTGTAGTATAAAGGCTGGGACCCTTCGTCCCATAATCTTAAGCTCTTCTACTCGAGTCTTCTGCTCTAAGCCTTCAACGTTCAGGCTCAGTAGCCCTTCAGCATCCTCAACTCCTCAAATTGATTACTCTCTCGTCGTCTCGTTACCCAACTCAGTGAGTACTCCCACTGAGGCTCTTAACTCCCTGCTTGCCCCTTGGCTGCGCCCCAGAGAGACATCTACCGTCTCTTTACATCTTTTCCTTTGCCCTCCACTCCAATGTCTTTGACCCCGTGTTGTTGTCGGTCAGCCACGTTCAGGTGAGCCCGCAGTTCACACAGTCCCATTCGATGTGGCTTGTTTTCCAGTGGTGTGACGTGAAATAACATAGGGCATCACACAATGGTTGATCATTATCCGTCTTGCGAGAGGCAGGGCATCCCAGTACAGTGCCTCGCGGACCCAGCCCGTTCACCCGCTCACCCCAAGCGCGTTTCCTGGCACGCCAAGCAGCAAGCATGAACTTGAACACATGGATCCACTCACCAGCACCGCCGACATGGTGCGCGGAACCCGGTCATCGGGACCGGGAACTGGCGAGAAGCCCCTGATTAACTCGTCCAGCAAACATTTTCAAGGGTGTTTGGCGGGAGAGATAGGCCAGGACACAATATGTAATGATAGTATAAGATGGGACTTGTGGATGCTCTGAACATGCTTTTCCCAGAATACTCTCAGCTTTCCACACTAGTGCCTATTGCTTGATGGGAGCATGATGTGTACGTTAGCATGAGGTCGCTACTGCTGTGTATGGCACAACCCTCTTTTTTGGGGGTCAGGTCAGGTGCTGTGGCGAATCTCCAACGTATCTACTACTAGTGGGATATCCAGGGCGTCAACATACAATGTTCGACAAGCTTGGATATGCAGGAAGAGTATGCCACTGGTTTGTTGGGTAGAGTCATGATAGCAAAGGGGTCGATTGGTCGACCATTTTGCCAAAGGGTGCCGAGTGGCATCAACCCTTGGGCGGTCATTACTTATGTAATCATTTCCAGATGTGGCAAGTCATCGATGTCATCCCTTGGAATGACCGGATCAAGATTCTGAAACAAGCAGTCAAGGTATTACTCAGAATATTATAAAAGACTGAGGAATATCAAGTACTAGTATGAAACCATTGATAAAATTACGCGCTCTTCCCCACACCATGTTATTTACCGTCGGACCATTGTGCCTAGTTATCTTATCTCCGAGCATCTACTCGAACATTTTGCCTAGCCAACTACTTATCTCTCTAGCCGACTTCCGCCGATACAGAAATCACACAAAAAGGTTAAAATTGCACTGCCACAATATGGTCTCGAGGACTACTAAACTAGACTGCGCAAAGTCCAAAAACTTCGAACTTGCGTCGTCCATTTCTCAAACACGACAATGTCATTTGATCAGACTGTATACTGTCCAATTGCCGTAGATACACACATCCTCCCCCGACCAGAATATTTTCATGATTTATCAAAACATTTTGTTCTGTTTGCATCGATCTAAACATACGACATGATTTTTCAGAGACAGAGGTTGTCGATGCCATTTCCTATGTAAGAACTTCACGCGCGCAAAACACATGGCCTCGGGAGAAATTGTCACTAGGCCCTATCATGTGCTCAGCAGTACTCGTCACGAAACAATCGCATGGCTGTCTGTCTGCTTGTAAGCGCTGTATGCCAACGTTTAATTGACAAGTGCTCGTACGATGGTGACAAGGCACTCTCGGTTAGCAGGATCTGTTGACAGCTTCAAGGAAGAGCCTCAATGTCGGAAATACCCTGGTGGTAACAGAGTTTTGAGGGCGATAGTGATCTTCCCTGACAGTCAGCCCAGACGCGGAGTCGATAGCAGGCGATTTGGGGGTTGCAGAAGGCAGAAGCGACGGTTTCAGTCTCCATGAAGAAGACCCATAACCCATATCGCTCGTCACCTTCGAGGGATGGAGGACGGGGCGATGGTCTGCCCATTTTGGGGATCGTTGCCCAAGTCCAACGCACCTTGCTTCAGGTGTCACAGACAGACTGCGCTAAACATGTTGAATATATGGAAAGTCGGACGATCACACTCACCGAGAGCAGGTACACGTGCAAATGTCTCATTACGTGTGGCAGTTGACCTCGATGTAGCACTCCACGCAAAGAATGGATTCGCGACAACACGGAAGAAATTATCCACATGTCCTCGATTATCGCTTATGTATGGTGAGACATCTTATGACATGTATGCGTGCTTCGAACGAGCGCGGTTGTCCGGTTGTCCATAGTTTGGCATGGGGTTACTCGGTCGACAAAGCTCCCATATGAACAGGGCGAGATAAAAAATCGGAGGAGGGAGAACGTTTGGGCGTGGAGATAGTGACACAAATCACAAACGACCGGCCTGGTGCGGCCCAGTGGGAATAATGTGCCAACAAAACCTAAAATGCTTATGGAAACATTTGCCGGGCGTAGTATGTATGTCACATTCTGGGTCAAATTATGTAAAGTCACGCGACAATCGTACAAGGGCTGATGGGCGTGAAACACGGTGGACGGTCGATATGTCCGGCGTTGGACTATATAACAACAAGTCACTCCTCACTTACGCAAGTCTTCACCTTCTCTTCACCGCTCACCGAGTGATTCCGTAGCCCCTTCCCCCCCCGGGAGCACGGTACCCCCATTTTTCCACAGTGTCGAAAGTCGATATCCGAAGATAACATGTCTTCGTACGCTCCCGGCACCGATCTATGGCTCGAGAGATCGCGTCTCGATGGCATGACGCTCTCGGCAGTGTCATATGGTGAGTGTTTGCATCCGTCCGCTCTTCGGTTCATGCAGAACCTAACGCTACTACCAGGTAGCTTCTTACTCTTGACCATTCAGGCAACGGCCGCTCTGACTCGAAGACCACGCAGAGGGAGTAAAGTTGCCCATAACCGGTGGATGCTCATTGCCTATGTCTGGATCACCTTTGTCCTCGCAACGGTCGGGTTTGCCGCAAATGCACGGTACACGGAGATGATATGGATCGATCTCCGAAATGTTTCCGGCGGGCCGACTGCGTTGGTCCTCAACGAGATGAACTACTGGATAAACATGATGGCACTATCTTGGTACGTCCTTTGCGCGTTCGCGAGTGAACATTGTCAATTAAGTCGCGTGCCGTAGTTACTACGCCATGGAATGGCTCATGCAAATTTTGTTGGTTCGTGCTGTCTCGATGCTTTCATCTGATACGTCTCTCATCTCGGCATGACAGCTTTACCGCTGCTTCGTCATTTGGAACTGGAAAAAACATATCGTCGTGCCCATGTCCATACTCTATGCAGCCATGGTCGGTATGTACCCATTCCCATTCCCATCTCCCGATACATCGGGACTGATGCCCTACATCACTAGCAATGTCAATTCTTGTCCTTGTCGAAACTAGCGGTGCCGTCTTTTATAACATCAACGCCGAACTTGTATACCTCTCCCTCGAAGTCGGACTGACCTTCATCTACACCCTCCTCGTCGCCGGCCGGCTCTTTGTCCTTCGAAATCGAATGGGAGACATCCTCGGACGTGAATACGTCCGTCCCTACAAGGTCGTGGCCACCATGGTTGTCGAATCTGCTGCACCCTACTCTTTGCTCAACGTCATCTTCATCCTCTCTTTCGCTTTCCACTCCTATGTCTCTAACCTCGTGTTGTTGTCGGTCAGCCACGTTCAGGTGAGCCCGCAGCTCACACAGTCCCGTTTAAACGGGACTCGTTGTTCAGTGATGTGACAAGAGAACAATGTAGGGCATCGCGCAACTGTTGATCATCATTCGTGTTGCGGGAGGCATAGCGTTCGAGCAAACCTCCCAGGCCCAGCTTGACCACACCTCAGTCATGTTCAGTGCCGGAGATAGTTACAAACTCTCGATGCGTAGATCTGGGCGCACAGATCAACTCACTAGCTACACCAGCATGGAACGCGGGGCCAAGCCATTGAGACCATTGGGTGGAGAGAAGCCCTTGATCCACGCGCCCTGTGATCTTCCTTGAGGGGGCTTGGGTGAAAAGTATGACGGGACAGGATCTGTATTGATTTCACGATTTCATACCATGGGGCTTGTGGACACTGGTGGAATTGGGACCTTGGGTGTTATTGTTAGACCGTTGTTCGTTCATATCGAGGTCCATTAGGAAGGCGCCTTACTATACCCCATGTCCGGCATTGATCCAAGCATGAACTCAAGTTGTTAATAGACCGTAGTCAAAGTACCTTGTCACCACCATACAAACATTGAAACACTTATCGTGTATATGGTTGCCAGTTAAGCATCGCAGCGCGGACAAGCAGACACTGGCAGGCACCGCGTATGACCCACTCTATTCCAGGCACACCATCAACATTTTACCCTCTCCATCAGTGCAATCCCATTCCAGAACTACATAAGATACGGGTTAAAAGTCCCTGAAAGCTTGGTCAACAAGGTGATTGCTGTCCCATGCCAAAAAATTCGCCACAGCACATCCGTTCAGTCCAACTCCAGAACCATTAACGGTTTGAATCTATACACCATTTCCAGCGTCGAGCCTCTTTTTTCTGCGGGGGGGCGGTCGGGAGTTCGCACGTCCCCCCACGATCGAGCAACTTCTCTTCGGATCCGGATATAACGCGTTCCTCCGATTTTGGAGTCCCCAAAAATTCCCAACGTTGCCTCGCGACGCTGTCGCCAACCAATGAGGAATTTCGTCCAACGTTCTCTGGCCATCTATGGTGGTAACCACTTGGAGCTGGGCATACATACTGGTCGGACGGACGGGCCGATGACCTGTCATCGAAAACCGAATGAATCAAGGGCCAATGGTCAGATCGGCGCCCACGGGGAGGGGGAGAGGGGACAGAGATGTTCCTTGTCCAGCTCTAGACATCGAGTCTATCGGAGGCGACGTGGCAGTCCTAGGAGGAGGGGGGGGGTTGGATGCGACGGTTTCTGTACTAATTCATGAACGGGGTAGATCTAGAGTCCACGTCGATCCACACCATCGAACCATGAGAGACGGGGTAGAGGTCGGTGGGCTGTCCGGTTCGTCAGATGCAGAGTCATGGAGAGAAGGGATCTGAAATCGCACAAACTTCCGTTCACCAGGGGTAGACGAAGTCGGCGTTGACCGGACGAGCTCAAAAAAACCTCCCAAACATCTTCGTGGAGTCCCGTACGAACTTCGTTCGATTGTGCTGCACTCAATCTATATTTGAAAGTCCTGTTCTTTCTGTTCCGTGACAGATCCAGATCTCAGCGACTGAATGTCCGGGCGGGGGGGGGGAGGGCAAGACAACATAGTCATCTGGTCAGGAAGCGATTGCCCTTCACTGTAGCCATTCGGTCGTCCCTGTTTGCTCTCACCAGGGCACCCTGCCTTCGTTCGATTGCCGATTTGACATCCGTTCGTGTCGGCCTTTGGTAACGCTGTCACTTCTCCAAACCATATCCAGCGTAACAGATCGGGTTCACCGCTAGCGGGTGTAAACGCAGTACAAGCAGAGACAGACACGAATCCAGACAGTAAGAACCTATGACCAACATCAGTACGAGATAACGACGGAAGAGAAAAAGGCAGGGAATGACCTCTTCAAAGCTTTACATCCCTAACACATCCGGATCCCGGATTTCACTTCTGTAAAGCGTGCTCACCCCCCCCTCCCCATTCCACTTATGAAGCCAAGCCCCGACGCCAACGTCCCGAGCGGATCACTTCAATACACCAACCAGGCTTTAAACCCCTCATCTTTCTCAATCGCCTCTTTCCATCCCCCCTCCCCCCTCTCTAACACCCGCACACTCTCCACCTCTTCCCGTCCCAGCCTCAACCCGTTATACAAATGCGGAAACAAGCCTTCGCCTGGTCGCGGTCCACACACCTTTCCCTCGGGGTCTTCCCACCTGATTTGTCCCAGTCGTTCGAGGGCATCGTACGGGAGGCGAAGCACAAAGACCTGGGGATCCGACCCGAAAAAGTGGACAAGGGTCCCGGAGATTTGGGGCGCTGTCGAGAGGTGGACGAACCCCGATGTTTGGTCGATGGTGGAGATGGGGAGAGCGGCGGGAAGAGCGGTGGGGTCCAACGGGACCGGAGAGGTGTAGGGGACGAGTTTGTAGACGTAGGTCGGTTTGTCGTTGCAGGCAGACATTTGTCGATGGACGATCGTGTCGATGATGGGTGTGAGACGTTCACTCTTTTTTTGTGCTGATACGGTTAGTGATACTACACATTAGTCTGGTGACCAGACCGTTCTATGAGGCAAGCCGTCGATAGACGGTCTGGTAAATTTCGTTGAGGCGTAAGGGGAGATTGCGGATTGATCGGGCACGTGATAACCAACCCTCGATTTGGACTTAGTTGAGTCACGTGTGAGTAGGATAAGTGCTGGATAAGGGTTAACTTTGACTTGACCCTTGTCGCAATACGAGGCTCCACGGATCTCAATGCTGAATACGATATGGTAGTCCCCTTCAAACTTACCCTGATCGTGGCTCATCATTTCACCATTCTCGCAAGGAACAAGTCTCCGTGAACGAACGAATCAAACGAGCGATGCGGGTCTTGCACCAAAGCCGACTTTTGCTCGTCACTGCACTCATCGCCGTCCTCGATCCCTTTTTTTTTTTTTTTTTTTTTTTTAATATTACTGTCCCTTTGGGGTGCATTACCCTATGTAGGACAACTAGACTATGTAGGTGTGAGGAGGCCCAGTGCCTCGCTGCTCCCTGGCCTGCAAATGCCCCAACAGCGGACGTGTAGTGTCCCCGTTGGTCCCGCTGTTCCCGCCAGCGGTTTTAGGTGCACGAGCCTTCCTGGTACAGCCCTAATAATGTACTGGTATCTGTGTTTTTTGTGGTATTCGGGCGTGTGATGTGGTTAAGACAGAGGTCCTGAAGGACGAACGAAGCAGGGGGAATGAGGGAGCAGTGGAAGGGGATATGACAAGTGTGGCAGGTGGCCGGGTCCTTGTTTCCTTCGTTGCGGTGAAATCCTTGTGCTTGTGGGGCGCGTGATCCTGGTCGTGTGAGTGGGCTTGGTTGTTTGATCTGCGAGGTAGCAAGTCAGTTTTACCGCTTTGGCTGGAAACGGATGTCACCGAGAATGTGTGAGAGTCGTTTGGTGCTGTTAACGAAGTTGAGCAGAGCGGGTATGATTCTTGCTTGCAGGAGTAATTGGGGCAGAGATCTGACCGCTCGTCCGATAGCGGTTTCCAACGTGTGTCGCTCTTTCGCGTAGGCGGGACATGCTATGAGTAGGTGAGGGACGTCCTCTTTTGTTCCTGGGCAATGCGGGCAGTCTGGGGAGGGGGTTTTCGTGAGTCTGAAGAGGTGAGCGTGTAGAGGGATATGTCCGGTGCTTAGCCAAGTTAGTGCGCTGGTCTGACTTCTGGATAAGTCGCTTGTGGCTTTGATGAATGCGCCGGATAGGATTTTGGGGTCCAGTCGCTGTAGGCGTGCGTAGCGAGGGGATTTCTCCCAGCTGGCTTTCCAACGGCTGGAGACCCATGTTTTCTGAGCTTGTAGCGCCGCCGTGGTGCTGAGGGGGAGTTGTCGGTTTCGTAGGAAGGGGGGGAGCTTCTTTGGTCGGCTGGATGCGTGTACGCTGCGGGCTGCTATTTTGGCTTCTGCGTCGGCTTTCTCGTTACCTTCGACCCCGTCGTGTCCTGATATCCATTGTATGGTGATGTCTTTCTTGCGGCAGTTGTTTTCTGACTTGAATTTGCGTAGCATCAACTGGAAGTGATCTAGCAGGTAGCGGCCTGGCTTCGCGGCGAATCCGTCACTGGCTTTGATGGCGGCCTGGTTGTCGATGAATATCGTGACTGGGAGTTCGACTTCCTCGCTGGTTTGGAGCAAGTGGGCTGCAAGGATGAGTCCGACGGCTTCCGCCTCGTAGACAGTGTGCTGTTGGCATGTACCAAGGTGGTACCGTAGCTGTCTGGTGCAACCTCTTGAGTCATAGATGATGGCCGCTGCACCTATTGCGTTGTCGATACCTGAACCGTCGCAGTAGATTCTCGTGAGCGCATTGGTGGCGTCGTGTGAGGAGATGGCTGCGTCCCTTGTTGTGTCTACGGCTAGTTGGCAGGGAGCGTCGTCGTCTGGGGCGCGGGCTGAGTGTTGGATAGTTTCGATAGCGTCTGGGATTATGTTGAACGTGTTGGTGAGATGGTGTAGAGCTGATCGGTGTCTGCGGACGAAGCGCTTTGCCGCTCTACGTATCACTTTGTGGAGGGGGTGAGTGCTGGGGTGAGCAGCGATTCTCAGGGTCGCTCTTAGGCAAAGGGTTTGGAGGCGTAGTGAGATGGGGTTCAGGTTGGCTAGCACTTCCAGTGCGTCTAGCGCTGTCGTCGACATCGCTCCCGTCGCGCTTAAGGCAGCCATACGCTGGATCCTGCCGAGTTTGTTAGCGACTCCAATGGATCCACGGTTAAGAGAGAGCTCGTCTTTGTTGTGGATAGGTCTGAACCATAGGTCTGCAGCGTATAGTGTTTTGGGGAGTGCAACCGCTGTGTATAGCCGCCTTATAAGCGAGAGAGACAATCCGTTGGAGGGACGAGCTAGGCGCTTTAGCTGCATTACGTATGCCGTGCCTTTGCCCAAGGCGTAGGTGATGTGCTTGTTCCATCTCAGGGAGTCGTCGAGCATGACTCCCAGAAAGCGATGCGATGGGGTGTGGTGAATAGTCGTGTTTCCGAGTGTTAGGGGAGGACGTTCCAGAGACCTGTTGAGGGAGAATTCCATTAGTGCAAATTTGGAGAGTTCGAAGCGCGAGTTGTGGTCGTTTGACCATTCGTGCGCTCCTCCTTGGCGGCTGAACATGTCTTGTAGTGCAGTGTGAGTTTGATGGTGGTTGTCCCCTATGGTGAGGTATGCTACGTCGTCGACAAAGGCGAGTGAAACTTCCTTTTTTCCAGTTAACTCCGGGATTTCTACTAGGTCAGCGTTGTATACATTATAGAGGACCATCGAAATTGGGTCGCCTTGGCCGATGCCATTAAGGATATCGATCCATTCTGAGGCGAAGCTGTCAAAGGTGAGTTTGGTTCGGCGGTTTCGAAGGACGTTTGAGGTGAAGTTGATTAAGGTGTCTGGCAATCTGCGTCTCCGCATGTTGTGTAGTAGGCGGGGCGTTACAGCGTTTGGGAAGGCTCCTTCGACGTCTAGGAATAGGGCTGACACTACTTTACCTCGTCTCCATGCGTTCCTTATGGTAGCCTCAAAGAGGTGTAAGGAGTCCGTCGTGGATCGTCCTGGTCGACCGCCGAAGTGGTGGGAGGGGAGCAGGTTGTTCGTTTCTAAGAGGTGAGTGATAGTGTTAGCGATTATCGCGGTGAAGAGTTTTCCCATCGTGTTGAGCAGAGCTATTGGACGGTAGGCTTTGGTTACTGTGTAATTAGGGCGTCCGGGTTTACGGAGGACGACAGTGGTAAATTCCCTCCACGGGTCGTAGTATGTGTTGAGGCGAAGGGATGCATTGTAGATGGTCAGTAGGAAGGGAGCGAGTACGTTGGAGCATTCTTTAAACACGATGTTTTTGACTCCGTCTGGTCCTGGCGCTTTGTGTGGTTGTAGCTTGGATATGGCTCGGAGTAGTTGGGATTCTGAGATTGGAGGGGGGTCTGGGAGTGGCTCGGGGTACGAGAAGTCTCCCGGCATGGAGGACAATGCAGGGGGGGGCGGGAAGAAGTTCTTGGCCAGCGCTTCTGCCTTTTCCTGGTTGGTCCTCAGATTGAGTTCCTCCCCCGTTGGGCTTTTGGTCGTGAGCGTAGGTATGCGGGAGGGACCTCCATCGCTGGGATCCGCTGTGATGTAACCGTTGGCTGTCCAGAGTTCGTCGCCGACGATATTCTCTAGCCAGTCCGTCCAGTGCGCTAACTTGGTCTTTTTGATGACTTCCGAGTATCGGTTGCGTAACTTGCGGTGGGCTTCGTGGCTGGGATGTCCTGGCAGAGCGCGCATGCTGTAGGAGAGTGAGGCTTGCTTCGCCACTTGTTTTTTGAGTGAAGTGAGCTCCCTTGTCCACCAACGTTTGGAGTTGGGTGTTGGCTTTGAGTAGGGTATGCATTTGTTGATGGTGTCGTTGATAGCCAGCGTGACTCTCTGCGTTAGTTGTTGGAATTGTAGGTCCGAGGTGATAAGTGTAGCGGGGTCGAGGGCGGAGAGTTTTTCACTGAGGGTAGCGTTGAACTTCTTCCAGTCGACGTCACGGAAGTTACGCGTGGGGGTGGTGTCCTGACGTGGTGGTTCTAGGTCCAATTCCGTTAGTATTGGGACATGGTCCGTTTTTGGGCCTCTGGAGGCGGGGTCAGTGGAGCATCGGACGAGTAGAGGGAGAGTGTTGTCTGAACAGAATACGTTGTCGGGTCTGGTCCAGTTGCCTGTGGAAAGGGCTTCCAGAGTGGGGGTGTCCTTCGGTAGCATCATTACCATGTTGTGGTTGGCGATCAGGTCAATGAGCGGTTGCGCTGCCGTTAGGTATTGACTGGTAAGGAGGTGTGCGTTCCGTTCTTCTTCCCATAGAGGGTGGTGTCTGTTGAAGTCCCCGATCCATAGGACGTGGTCCGCGGGGGTGGCTTTGATGAGGTGACGATGAGCAATCATGAATTCTTCGATCTTGGCGAGCGTATCTTGAGAGATGCAGTCGTTGTAGATGTTGAAGATTGTGATGCGTCCGACGTTGACTTGCAGTTGGATGACAACTATATCTGAGGAGGGGAAGGGGATTTGCGTCCAGTCGTTGGTGCTGAGTTTGGTGGAGACTAGGGTGACTGCTCTGGATTTACATTGAGGTCTCATGAAGCGTTCCGATGGATAGACGGCGTGGAAATTTCGCGTCGTGAGGGTGTTCATGAGGTTGTTGATCCAGGGTTCCTGTAGAACGAGTATGTGTGAGTTCGTAGGCTGTGAGCCGTTGAGGAGTGAGAGTTGCGCCGTCCGGGAAGTGTTGAGGTTTTGCTGCCAGATGGAGAGTCGTTTGGTGACGTTAGTGGGTGGGTGTTCTATCATTGGGAGGTTTCGGGTGGAGGTTGTGACGACGTGGTTGGTTGAGAGGGAGTTGGGGTTGGGGGGCGCGCTGGGGTGACCTTGTGGGTTTGGAATTGGTCCAGTGTGAGTTGAGTCCCGCCGAGGGGGATGTTGTTGGAGTTCGTGGCTGACGGGTGGGATGGTCCTTGTCTTCGTGGGGCTTTGCTCTTGCCACGGATACCTGTGCGGGAGAACCGCTCAGGGTTGTTGTCGCGCTGGGTGTGGGGCTGGGGGAAGGGGGGGGTGGTATTGGTATAGGGCGGGGTGAAGTAGGGATGTTGGGTTGAGGGGGCATTGGGCGCAGTTGAGGTAGTGGTCTGGTAAGTTTGATAGCGTGGGAGGTATCTGTCGTGTTTGCTGTGATAGTCGTTGGTTCTCGGTAGGGGGACGGGGCGGGGCGGGCTTCGGTTGTTGGGTGGGACGAAGACTTGGGTCCAGGTCTCGCTGGTTGGGAAGAAGGGCATGGAGTTTTCGGGGAGTTTGACGTCTAGCTCGTCTCTTCTCTTAAGGTAACTGGGGCAGGTGGCGTCGCTGCTGGGGTGAGTATCCGAGTCGCAACTTACGCAGTGGACGTCTTCGCTGGTGCATGCTTCCTTCCTGTGGTGGCATCCGCAGTTGGCGCATGTGTCGTGAGTTGCTTTGCAGTCCCTGGCCATATGGCCCCATAGTTGACAGCGGGCGCAGCGTACGGGTTCGATTCTGTTTTTCTTGGGGAAGAGTTTCCTTCGTAGTACATAGAATCCTTCCTTGAGCACCTGATTTGCGACGTTGGCGTCCGTGAAGTTGAATAGGGCGTGGGCAACTCTTTGGTTGGGTTTGCGGCGGTCCGTGGGTTTGATCCATTTGACGGATGAGATGCTGTATGGCGCGAGGGCGTTTTCCGTTTCCAAGGAGCGGGTCCAGTCCGAATCGTGGATTGGAGAGG
This sequence comes from Boletus pseudo-olivaceus, assembly GCA_038092955.1. Classification (NCBI taxonomy): domain Eukaryota; kingdom Fungi; phylum Basidiomycota; class Agaricomycetes; order Boletales; family Boletaceae; genus Boletus; species Boletus pseudo-olivaceus. The sequence goes on from JBBPRI010000488.1 coordinate 11,989, forward strand.
AGATGGGGAGGAAGGGGATGACGAGTTGAATGGGTGGCGGTTTGAAGTCGGCCGGAATTTCCAGAGCGAGCAGGAATTTTTCTTTGTTCTCCGGGGTGCGAAGCCAGGAGGTTGCGAGTGCAGAGTCGAGTTCAAGCAGTAGAGAGCCACTTTTTTGACAGGTCACTGCCTTGACTTCGATGACGGGTGCCAAGGTGCCTCGTGCTGTTTCTATGGCGTTCTCGATGGTGGTGGCGATTTCCTGTGTGGTTTGCTCCGGTTTGTGAAGGGGGGTATCGCTGCATGGGAACAGGTAGATCTGGCGTTCGCGGAGGGCGGCTTTTGCCATGGCCCGTATTACCATTGGGTGGGAGGGGGGAGGGGGTGTGTCGGGGTTGGATTTGACTATGTCGCTGTAGGAGGGGCGGTTTGTGTTGTGGGAGGAGGTCGGACCAGGAGTGTGCGTGGGCGCCGGGGTGTTGACGATGGATTGGATGTGTTCTTTGGCTTTTTGTAGGGAGGGCGGGAGGGCGTCGATCTTGTCTCTGATGAGTTCGAGATTAGTGAGAATGTCTTGTGCAGTTTCTGATGCGTTGTTCAGGTCATTTTCAGGGAACATTGGTCCAGTCGTACGGACATTGAGATTTGATTCGATCGATTTGAGTTTTTCGGTTTGCGAGTCTAGGTGTTGACCTGCTAATAGGAGTTCAGCCATGGGAGAGGATATAGCGATTAGGACTTGGGCTGAGATCTGAGTCGAGATGTCTTGTTGGGCGTTTTTTGAGGAGGCCAGGATTTGGCTGGAGTCGGCATGATCTTGAAGGATGAAGGCTACAGCTCGGATTGCTTCGATGGCTGGGCGTGGGAGTTTGTCCAATTGTGTGACGTGGAGGAGCGCGTTGGCCATGTTGCGGATGGTCAGTGGCTCTGAGGTGATAGTGATTGATTTTCTCTCCAGGAATTGGAGGCCAGAGAGGGCGTCCATGACTTGGAAGTTGTTGTCTGCTTGGGGTAGGCCAGAGCTGCTTGCACGCGTAGTGCGTTTAGCAGTGTTGGGCGGGGGAGTGGTTCCTGTGCCAGTGACTGGGCCGCCTAGACGAGTGTCGTTCCTCGTCGACGGCATGGTCCAGTATAGGGGTTGGGTGTAGTTGCTCGGACTGAGGGGTAGGGGCTACTACTGTATGCTGAGGGTGTAAAAACGCTTTTGCTCTCTATGTATTTCGGGGTCCCAGTAGGGGTGCCACTACGTATGAGTTCAAGAAGCGTCCCAAGGATGTCACTTGAGATGGGTAGTAGTTGGGATATACCCCGATCTGGCACACGTGCGACATCGCTGAGCTATAAGACTGGCGTTAGGTCCGTTTCTCCAACGACGAGGTCGCCGAGGGA
>JBBPRI010000489.1:0-13308 GCA_038092955.1 Boletus pseudo-olivaceus
TGACTCAACCAAAGCTAAGCGAGATTCCCACGCTGTTTGGCAGTGTGCTTCATGCACCACATTAAGGCTTAACATGGAAAGGGTTTCCGAGGTCACTGTATAGAAAAGTGTAGTGTAGTCACTGAAGAGAAAGACTACACTACTAGTGTCTGAAATAGGGTATGCTTAAGTAAGCTACTACTGTCTGAAACCCATACGATATGAGTTTCCAACAACGTCGACAGGAATGGAGGCCTTGCAGAGGACGCGGACGTGCAGAAGGGGAGGCAGATCCGAAGCCATCTGGTGAACAAGTTTTAATCATTGGGCCACGACGGAACAGATAATTTGATGCTCTCGTGGAACCAGCAAACAGATATACAATGAGATCTGGAAGAAACAACGGTGGTCATTTAAATTAACATCGAAGAACATCAGTGGGTACGGCGAGAAGTGTTTAAAAGAGATTTTCACTTTCCAGTCCAGGTGCATGGATCAACTTATCGTGAAGTCAATGAGGTTCGTGAGGTTTTGGAGTGGTTCTGCAAGAGGCGTAACAGTGCCGAAGCGCAGCAGCTGAGCTAACCACTTACGGAGTAGCCAATAGGAAGTAGAATAACTGTCCTGCTAAACCGGGGTACCCATCGCTGTGACCAATCACTGTCCGAATAATGGACCTACTGAGATACGTGCTTGAGTTGCAGCTTGACGACAGGTATGCTACCTAAATGGTACTGAAAGCTTGCGTTGTTTCAGAATCAAATGCACCATGGGAAGGCAGGCCAAATATTACACTCTGGCTGAAAAACAGGCTGCTCGGTGACATCAGAGGCAAACATACAATGCTTCATCCCGGTACGAGTTTCAAGGATACGAAAGCTGGAGTCTCATTTCACAGATTGCGCAACAGTGGAAAGGCTACGCGGTCTAAACAGAACTACAGAGCATATAGAAAACGACAAGGAAACGATTCAAACGCCTGCCAGAATCGATCGCCTTCCCTCTCCCCCATTTGCTTGCCTGACGATCTCCTGGAGTTGGCAGGCGAACAATTTCCCTGCTCGCCCACATTCTCAGAGGTGCTAAGAGAAGGGGAAGCCGTGGATGAGTCCCTCCTCACAGCTTGGAATCACGACCCCCCTTACCATCATGCTGAACCTGACGACAATGAGGCAGATATATGTTTGACCACGAATCTGGTGGATGCTTTCCTTGGTCGCAATCTCAGGATGGAACATGAGTCGAGAGGGTTTCGGGCAGCGAGATGCCGGACAGGTGAAACGGATAGCGTGTTGAATGAATTGGACGAATTCATTCTTACTGAGCTTGATCGATGGCCACACTACAAGGTGCAGGCTTCAGACTTAACACCTGGGCATCACAAGGAGGTAGCGAATGTGCTGTTGTTCTGGCGTGTGTATGTAGTGCATTTACAATACCTGAAAGCTCAAGCGTTGGAAAATGGGGTAGTATCACAAGGTTACTAGTGTGTACAGGAACTGGCGAAATACAGGGATATCTGTTTCATGAAGTGCAGTTGAGTCAAAACCCCTAAAAGCTGATGCCGCAGTTGCCAAAACCCAGATTCCACAGTCGAACCCATTCGTCTGCAAAGGGTGGATCTGCAGTAACATGGTATTGAGAACAATGAGGGGACTGGGTAGGAAAGTGGTGTTACCACAAGAGGACGTGCAACCCAACCAGTTAGGTCAATCTTGGGGTCGTGGGTGTACGTGCGCGCAAGTGAAAATACTAATATACAGTTATTTAGGGCAGGCTTCCTAAACCTAAATAAGGGAATACCAAATAAGGGAATATCGGAAGGAAACAGAACAGACACGGGGAGATTCGGATGGAAGGAATAGGATCACGAGGCTGTGTGAGAGAACAGCCGAGGAGCAGTGTCTGTTGGAAATATATATAGGATCAGATAGGAAGGCATAGGATCAAACCGGACTGGAACCGGGTGGAGTCGGGTATGATGAGGCAGAGAAGAGCTCTGCCTCGAGAAGCTCTGCCCAGGCAGTGCTGGACAGTTCCGGCGTTGGGAACAACGTCTCGAAGACCGGATAGGCGGGATGGTCTTCGGTGAGAGTCGGGGAGGGAAGAGGAGAGGGGGAAAAGGATAGGGGCCCGTCCAGAATTGTAACAATCGGTGCCCCATGCACGTTTCCCAAAGTGCCCAAAGCTGTCAAACAATAAAAGTTCTCTCCTTGCAATGCGGATCACACAGAGAACCCAATGTCCTCCACCAGATGGTCGGTGGATCGGGATGATCCACATATCCTTCCTCCAAAATTGGGTGTGTGACATGGTGTGCCAGAGTCGTTCGTCAGCTGGCGATTGGCGGAAGAAAGGAAGATCATATGTTGAGAAAACAGCGTAACTGTCGGTGGCAGAGGGATTGATTTTCGAGAGTAACAGAGGGATACATCCATTGATGCACGTGTCGTTGAGACAGGCGGTCGGTGACTGGAGCATCGCAATGTCGCTAGGCTCGAAATCCACAGACTGAAGGCCATCTAGTGTAGGTAGAACCATGGTTGAGGCGGAGGATATCGCATGCTCAGCGGAGGGTGAAGGTAGGGTGGGATTGAGGGTGAGATTCTGTAATCTGTGAGTTCAAAGCCAGGATTAATGATGATGCGGATCTGACCTGAGAAAGCTCCCAAATGATTGGGATTGGCGGAGGGAGGGTCGACACCTGCAGATCCATATCATCGACATCTTCGTGCGAAATTGCAGGATCCTCAGCAAAGTAGTCCTCAAGCACAACATTGTGGTTCAGAGCTTGCTCCAAGTCAACTGTGTCAAATTCCTTGGCTTCCTCGGCGTCAAATTCACGCGGCCATATGTTTTCCTCTTCAGGTGTATGTGATGGCACTTCTAATACCACTGGACTTGCCCAAGAAAGTGAGATTGTGGAAGGTATCCCAGAAAGTGATTCCGCAAGAAATACCGCTTCCTTTTCCTGGCTCTCGAAGCATAGTGCAGACGCGAGTGGTGAGATCCAGTGTGAACAAAGGCGGAGTAATTGGCTACGGTGGTGTTGAAGGGACAGTGCGAAAATCTCGTCTATACCCTGTCAGTTTTACGAATGGAACAGAGAAGACAGTAAACTGACTCCCAGGGGTTCGCAAGGCAAGCTCCACAGCCGCAAGTTCAGTACCATACCAGCGGCAGAGGTTATCGGACTCCATGCCCAGGCGACAATGTTCTTCTATGCACTGATCTCGCTTGAGTAAGCCATGGATCCCCTGGCAAATATTTTGGTTTTCGAGCCAAAGAGGTACCTGATCATTCGCCGGCTTGATCCACACATCCTCCATCAACGACTGGTCAGCACGCAGCTCGGCAAGCTTGGTGGGGAGAGGGCAGGGCAGGGGGATTAGCCACGAAGGATCGTATAGCGCCTGGAGTTCACCACTATATGTGTTAAACTTGTGGATGGCATTCATCAGGGCTGGCTGGCGTTTGGCAATTGCTTTTCGAGTCTGCTGATGGAGCTTCGTTCCTGACGAAGTCATTAATCTGAGAGTTGTAAAAGAAGTCAGTACTTACCAAATGGCTTTTGACCGCCTCCGACAGCCTGATCCAATTTATCCCACTTGAAGAAGGAGCCAATTGCACGTTTTCGGATATTAATCTTGAGATCACGTGCCAAAAGGAGAATTCGAACGAACTCGAATGGTATCCCTTCTAGAAAATATATCCTGGACGTTCAGGGAAGTATAGAGGGAGTCCACCTTATTCATCAGTTGTGTGTGCGTGCGTTCCAATCCACTGAGGATGTCTAAAGCATCAGCCATACTGGGTATCTTCTTGACAGCCTCTCTGGCAACCTGTATGGCGCGTTCAGTGGCAGAGAGGTCAGCCTGCAGTGTAACGACGGCGTCAAGCTCCTTCTCCAAACGGTTGGGAGTATCTGACTTGCATGTTAGGTACGAAACGCAGTGATCATTCACAAAAGGGTACATACGGGATCGAATGGACAATTGCGCCTGTTTTTGGTCAGACCATTGCTTCTCGAGTTCTTGAAGGGTGTAACAGCTTTCTTCAATCTGTTTGCGTACAGTGTCCTCGTGGCCTCGGAGATTACGCCGAAGGCGCTGATTGATCCAGTCACCAAGATCATCATGCATCTCTCTACTAACTGCAGCCGCCTGACGGTCGATTACATAACCAGATTCGGCGCTGATGCTAGCAACGGATTACATGTTAGAATGATTTATTTGGGGTATTATTAACATACCGACGAGGAGCGCTGTAAGAAACGAAAGTTGGGTGGTGATAACTTTTAAGCAATATGCTAATAAGTCAATCAACAAAGTCAGTGAAAGATGAGTGCGAGTATAAACTCGACCCAAAGGGTTCAAGCAGGGTTAATCGAATGAGAAGGGGGAGCGAAGACAAATCCGGGTGTGAACCCAAGTTTCTGGACGTTTTCCGGAATGGAGTGGAAACCGGAAGAGCGAAAGGAAAGAATCCGGGTTGGGAATGACGGTCGGATACGAACGGATTGATTTATCGGACGACAAATGACGATGTTGACGATGTTGAAAAGGAACTGAGAAGAAATGGGGACTGAAACTTTGATGATGATTTACTAGACAGTACAGGTCTTTTATAGTCCTTAGACTTCTCTATCGACCGGTATTAAATATTTGTAGTATGATAAAAGAAACTAAATAGTGGTTGCGACAGGCGGAGAACCTCGCACAAGCAAATCAGAACTGAATAGGAAAAAGCTGAGCGGCCCTGCTCAGTGACAGGAAGTGATACTGTCTGTTGTTCTAATGCTATCAATAATACGATCAAATCTAAAGTGATCGAATGTTAATTTGTAAGACAGAGACTATCGTCTGGTGAGTCTAGAACGTTAGCCATCGATCCGATGAATCCGGATGACAACGATCAGCCCAGAAATGAGACAGAAGGATCGGATACATACAGATAATATACAGATCACACTCAGACAGATTGTGGACTGGATAGGAGGCCCAGACAATGCTAGAAAATGGATAGGAATAACGGAGAAACATTGTTTGCAACCGTAGCGAGCCTCTGGCTCCTACAGCGCTCAATGGTGATCAATTTGATCAGCCTAGACCAGAGGCGCTCTGTGCCTTCGCCGTCCGAAAGTCCTAAGCCAACTGCCATGCGGGGGTTAAACATGAGCTGGCAGGCCCACTCGTGACCATAAGCATGCATAAATGAGGTTGCAAAACGAATCCTTTTGAGGATTGAGGGATTGAGGATCTCGTACTAGGCACCATGTCAGACAAAATCATGGAAACAGGAGAACATACCTTGGATAACGTCCTGTGAAGGACACAGCCAATATCATACAGGACGACTATAGTGGCTTCGGGTGGCAGCAGTAAAATCAAGTGGGAGATCAGGGCAATTGCGTACTTCTGTTGTTCTCCTGGGGAGTCGATGTTGGCGAAGAAGAGCGGGATGTCATGGCGACAGATCAGTGCCATAAGTCCGGTGTCATCATAGCAGTCACTATCAGCCTTGCGCTTGTTGCCATCCGCAGCTTCGTAGGATGCTTCGCATGCATCGATCGCCTCATCGGGAACATCTCTGCGGTAGGCTTTGGCAGGCCTCTTGCGCTGCTTTCGGATTCGCTCGCCCATAGTGTCGACTTCGCCCTTGGAAAGGAAATATGTGGGGTCATAAAAAGTGGGACAATCACCGGATGAGCGGCGATGGCGATGGTGGAAGTTGCCATCAGTAGACACGTGGAGGTCTCCCCCTTCTGCTAGCGGCCTTCCAAATGCGGTGCCTCCGAAGCACACGGGACATCGCTGGACAAGAAGAGGTGAACATGCTCCCGGAGACAGAACAGATGGGGTGCGTGGGCGGGGAGGGGTGAGTGTTGCCGATGCGACGGCAGCGTCGGATGTGATGGAGGGCACAGGTTTCGAGGTGCTTATCTTGTCACGGGAACACTGAAGAGCACCGTTTATTCGCTTTTCGACTTCGACTTGAAGGACGTCATACCATTGCACCGCTGAAGCAAGGCTGCGACGAAAAGGGTCTTGAATCCTTTCACCCTGCGAGAAAATAGTTAGCTAGTAACATATGGACTCTAGCAGACGCACCGCTTTGTCAATAACATAGAAACCTCGCCGGACGTAATGCGTGTGAAGGGCGGCAGCTAGTGCATTAATGGCGTCGCAAGAACGCTCAAAAAGAGCTCGGTAAAACCCAAGCAGTCCGACAGACACTGCCAGGCGAGGTTGAGAAGGAGATGATGGAAAGAAACCGTGATGAATAAGGACTTGAGGTTGTGTTGCGCAGTCACAGCCTATGATATCGACCGATGTAAAATCTCACAAACGTCAGATAGGTATATTCGTATCGATATTGTCATGGACTTACGATCAAAATATAAACAAAGGATTTTAGTAGTCTTTCGCGCGCATTCGGCGTGAGTACAAAGTGACAGCGTCTGGGGAATATCCTTGAGTCGTTTTCCAAGAGTTCGTGCATGATAACAGAGATATGGCGCAACGAGGTCTGGAAGAATACTCTTCCAGCGTGTATAAGTACGTTCGGTCGACACATCGGGCTGGATTCACCGTTTCTTTGTGGGCAGTTCGGCAGGTTGAGGCTCGTCTCCGTTGGTATCGATGGTGGAGTCGATGACTTCGAAGTCATCCGCGGGAATCTGGAAAAACGGGTCGTCCTCATATTCAACGGCGGTAGTTGTGAGATCGTGATTGGGGGGGATATCAAGGGATGTGGCTTCCTGTGCCGTTTGCTTGTTTTCGAGAAGGTTCCTCAGCCGAGCGATGTATCGTTCATGTTGCTCGCGCTGGCCGGGGATCGAAACTATGGTCTGCGTTTTTCGCTTGTCTCGGGGCCGCTTTGGACTGGAAAAGTGTCGGCCAAGTCCAGATGTCGACGGCTGTGAGCTGCGTGTAACAGCGCGTGATGACATACAGCAGAAATGAGAGAAAAGAAGAATTATTAGCGAGACATTGAAGCGAAGGAAGGTTCAGACGTACCAATTTAGCAGGGTCCTGGAAGATTCATCAAGGAGAGCTCCCCAGGAGTCTGGGAGGAGACGAGGATGTCCGCGAGGGTTCAAGGTGGTTGGAATGGCATTTGCGCGGAATCCCATCAATGTGCGCAGGATGTCCACGGTGATCTGGGAGCTACCGGAGGGTGTATCTATTTTTAGAACATCACTCTCTGAGGCCTAAGGGGTACGTTCGGTTCAACATTGATACGGCTCTATTGGTACCGAGATTGTGGTGCCCTAGGTGTACCAGACCCTCGTTCACGCGTGGCGATCTCCGAAGCTGGCTCTCGCCCCCGCAGTGCTTCGGCTGCTCTCTGCCAACGCACAATCGCATCGTCCTCAACATCCTCGAAGAGCTCGAAGAGGATTCACTCTGAAATCGCGGATGACGACGACGAGGGGACGCAATCAAAGAAACGCAAGACTGAGGAGGTCACCGTCGAAGAAGTGAATCGCTTCGTGTTCTTCCCCGTCGCTGTGTTTGGCTACGAATGCTTTGGGATCTTGTTCACGGCTTGCTCGATTCGTGGAAGGGGAACGACGGTATTCTGTGTCGTGGATCTCAAGGACAAAGACAAGCTACTGGCGTTGAAAATGGCGTGGCAAGATCTCGGGCGTGTGGCGGAACAGGATGGAGTAATGCAAACACTGATGAGCAAAGAATTTCACCCTAACTTGATCGTGCCGCTCAGGTATGCTATCCTATCTGATTTGAGAAACTGTCCATTGACGTGTACTTAGAACGTTCAAGGTAGAGAGGAATGGGACAACGTGCACGACGCTTGGTGCAATCAGGGGCTTCAGTGATGACCAGGTTGGGAACCTGCGCGTCGAGAACCGTGTGCTGACGGTGTCCGTCTCCGAGTTGAAGCGCCCGGTGAAGTACTTTTGGGGCGTGCATGACTTTGTACGAGGATTACGTGGTGCATTGTTAGGTGCGTCCTTCCTGCGCGCCGTCATGATTACGATGTTGTGTTGATGCGACGGTATTCAAGGGCACGAATATCTCGCGAAGGTTGGGATTCTGCACCGCGACATCAGCGAGAACAACATCGTTCTCGGTCTTCGTCCCGGAGACGAGCGAGGATATCTGATCGACTTCGACATGGCCATCCTGCAGAAAGCCGAAGAGCCTACGTCAGCTGTACCAGCCATACCGTTGAACCCATTTCTGGGGCGCGCCGCGCAGAAGGCTTCTACTGCTCAACTCGATAACCAAAAAACTATGAAAGCGCTACGAACCGTACGTACTTTACCAATCTCCTGTCGTTATTAACTGACCAGCATATCAGGGAACCTTTCCTTACATTTCCTACAACGTGCTCTGGGGCGGTCGGCACACGCACTTTGATGACGTCGAGTCCTTCCTCTACGTGCTTTTGTTGTTCTTTTTCTCTTATGCAGGGCCACTTTCCGATACGGAGTTACGTACAGCTGATGAAAATGGGTTTGTTCAGGCTATTGGGTCTGGGCGACCATCTCATATGAGAAATTGGCCCAAAGAGTATGCTGATTGGGCGGACGGCAACCCTCGGCACATAGCCAAACAAAAGCACTCCACCATCACGCATCCCGATATCGTTGAGAGCGTGGAGTTCACGCATTGTTTGGAGATTAATTGGCCAAAGGAGTTGCACAACCCGATATACGATCTGATCGAGGATTCTTTCACCATATTTTGGAATAGCACGCTGCGAACAGCTGCCAGGGGATCACGAACAGAAGTCTCACACGCTGAATTCATCAACATGATGGACAAGTGGTTGGACAAGAACTCTGATCTGGAAGAACAGTTTTCCAACTGTCCTTTCAAGCAAGGTATGTTCATGGTCTCCTTCCTCAAGAGATAACTTTTCTTACTATGCTAATTCCTTTCTCGATCAGCATGTAAAACAGAATCGTCTTGAATATTTTTGAACTGGCCCTCTGATACACAATGTGTCGGGTGTCACGCTGGTCTTCCGGAACGTTGATATTTACTCCTGGTATAGGCGTGTGTTGGCACTGTTCCGTTCAGGTACATTACCCCGCTCGGTTGTTGAGACAATCGTCATAACATTTACCACTTTGGCTTGACATCGTAACATGCGGTGTCTCCATATGCCTTTTACTCCCGTGGACCCCTCTCGTTTCACTCTTAGAGGTGCTATCTGATGACGAAGCCTACAAAGTGTAGCTGAACTAACTGATTGGATTCCTTGTTTCACATTCTTGAATTTCGTATTTTTATACTATTTCCCTCGTCCCACAGAAAAAAGTTATTTAGACGTTGAGGAACCAACCAGGGTTCACCTCACACGTACATTAACTCGACTAACATAAGTTGGGGCCTTTCCGGGTGACCCTATCTCAACTAAACGCGACGTAGAAGCGGGCACAGTATCGATTCGCGAACGTTCACTGAATCGGTCCGGCCGCGAGTGAGAACGCGGTCAAATTGGTGCCCCACCGAATAGAATTTCTGTTGGGTGAAACCGTTGGGACAATAAACCCAGCGCACTACCTGGTACAGACGGTCACAAGGGAAGACTTCAGTTAACGGGCTAGGTAGTAGATGACTTGAGAGTCTTAGGGGTGCTATTACCAAACTTGGTAACTTGGTTGTGGACGCGTCCGAGTCGTGACAGTATCCATCATGATGTACAGAGACCCTGTTCTACACCAGACTCTATTGTTTGCCCGTCAAGGACAATCGGTGCCGACGAGCAGGCACGCGTCCACACCGTGTTGGGTGGGTGTAAGACGCGAACTGAGCCTGTTCCTGTGACAGTAAGACACATATTTTTCAACTGCCACTCAACAACACTCAACATTAATCTCATTCTTATTCCCACTTCGCGCCATGGCTACCACCACGATGACGATCCCTGCTGATGCTGCCAATCCTGAAAAAAAAGAAACACCGTGCGCGAGAATTGTGCGAACTATAATTGTACGTTTGATTTGTTGCCTCGACCTGTCCCCTCCTCACCTTGAGGTTTTCGCTTCAGCGAAACATGGGCGATAAACAACCACGCGAGCATGGAAACGCTGTCGTGCCCATCCGTACTAAGAATCACCCGTCTCCCATGAAACAGGCTGCCTCCAACAGACAGCCAGGCCAATCTCACACGCGCACCACCGTGGACGCAGCGATCAACCATGAATTAGCGAAGGCACGGATCCTGATGCGTGATCTCGCGGATCATGTGTTTGGCCACATAATTTCGACCGAGTTGGCGAAAGACATCCTTCGCAAATTCGTCGACGACGGGCTGGTCGAAGTTTTCGAAGGGACTGCCCCTCGATACAGTGACGACGGCAAGGTCGCCCTCGACCCGAACTCCGATGACGTTCAAAGTGCCATTCAGCTGGCTCTCGAGGACGCCGATAGGCACGATTGCATTCAGCCGGATACCGAACACAAGAGCGGGGAGCCAGAGTTGTCTACGGATACGAAGGGGAAAGGGAAGCAAACAGATACGAAGAGGAGAGGAAAGCAGAAAGTGAAGACACACGCATTCAAGTGGAGCACTTTCCCCGCGGAGCCCATCAACGAAGACGAACTCGTTTCATTCCTCAATGAGGTCACCGATCACGCTTTCGCTTTCGCGAAGCCTAGGCTTGCCAAAGTGGACCAGAATTTGCGTCATCGCTTCGCGGCTCCGAAGGATAAGAGGCATGCTATGGCACTATCCTATGAACCGGACGGAGAGGACATGCGACCCGACTTTGTTCTGTTGCCCCACGACGCATTCTCAGACGACTTCAAGACCGTCGACCCAAGGTATATCAATTTCACTGCATCGCGCCTCGTCGGCGAGGCCAAAAACAAAGACCTGGCTGCAGGCCATGAGCAGGTGCAGCGATACGCGCGGGGCTTGAAACGCGCGCAGCCGTGGGTTTACTATGTACTCGCGATGACGATCACCAAGGACAAGGCGGTGTTCTTGCGTGGAGAGGGTAGCGGCACGGAACGTCTAGAGCTGATACTCGCGGATGGCCGCGGTTGCATCGAGTTCATCCGTATCCTGCTTGGTCTCGCATTGGCGGATAAGTTCGACTTAGGCCACAATCCTGACATCGAACTCGGGAGCGAAACACGCACATGCGAGGTCAATAATGCCACTCACCATTCCGTATCGTCGAACGTATCCCATTCGGCAACTGCCTCTCGCCTAACAAGGACAGCAGACGTGGAGTCGTCCCCAATCCCCTCTCCTGATGTTGCCGTCTCTGAGGCTACATCAGAGGTGCTTTCTGCATCTTCTCGTATCCACAGTGCTTCGGCTGCATCCAAGGCCCTTCCCAGATCTTCCCGCCCGCGCAGTTCCTCGATTGCATCAAATACGCGTCCCAGCTCTTCTCGTAATGCTTCGATTGCTCTCCGCCCACAGGCAATTGCAACCTCTTCCACGTCTTCGAAGAGAGTCCACTCTGAGCTCGAAAATGATGGTCATGAAGCAATCAAGCCAAAGAAACGCAAGACTGTTGAAACCGTTGTCAAGAAAGAGGAGCGAATGATCTTTTTTCCGCTATGCGTGTATGGTTACAAGTGTGTTGGGATCTTGTTTACGTCCAGCTCGATTCGTGGACGAGGAACGACGGTATTTTGTGTGTTCGATCTTGAAGACATGGACAAGTTGCTGGCTTTGAAAATGTCATGGCAAGATCTCGAGCGGGTAGCGGACCAGGACGCAGTCACGAGAAAATTGGGGGAGAACGAACCTCATCCGAACGTGATTGTGCCGCTCAAGTATGGTATCTCGTCCAATCCAGGAAACGGTGTACTGAGGCAGAATCAGGACGTTCAAGGCAGAGAGAAATGGCAAGACGTGCACAACCCTCGGTGCGATCAGGGGCTTTCAGGATGATCAGATTGCTACATTGCGCGTTGAAAATCGGGTGTTGAGCATCTCTACCTCCGAGTTGAAGCGCCCGGTGAAGTACTTCTGGGGCGTACATGACTTTGTACGGGGATTACGCGGCGCATTGTTAGGTACGTGTTGCCCTTGCGCTGTGATCGATGACACGATGTATTGATACGACGGCATGCAAGGCCACGAGTATCTTACGAAGATCGACATTCTGCACCGTGACATCAGCGAAAACAACATCGTTCTCGCGCTTCGTCCTGGAGATGAGCGAGGTTATCTGATCGACTTCGACATGGCTATTCTACAAAAGGCCGAGCCATCGACACTGCCATCACTACCTCAGCCTCGAGACCCATATAGCTCAGCCGCCGATCAGCGGCATTCCAGTCCTCTCGAACCGAACGAGACTGAGGCCACCAAAGGGCTGCGAACCGTAAGCATCCTCCACGAACTCTGGTATCGTTAGCTCACGCGACTCCAAGGGGACATTTCCTTATATCTCCTATAATGTCCTTTGGGGAGAAAAGCACACGCACTTTGACGATGTGGAATCGTTCCTCTATGTACTTTTATTCTTCCTTTTCTCCTACGCAGGGCCACTTTCCGATACGGAGTTGCGTAAAGCCGACGCAAATGGGTTTGCACAGTCCATTGGGTCTGGCCGTTTGTCCCATATGAGAAATTGGCCTCGAAAATATGCTTATTGGGCGGATGGGAACACGGAAGAGGTAGCCAGACAAAAGCACTCTATCATCACGGATCCCAGCGGCGCAAAGAGCATCCTTCAAAGCGCCGAATTCGAGGAATGTCTGGTGAACAATTGGCCAAAGGGTTTGCACCGGCCGATTACGCATCTGATCGGGGCTGCTTTCAACTTGTTCCGGAATAGCACGCTCTACACAGCCGCCAAGCGATCTCGCACAGAAGTATCGCATGCAGAATTCATCAATATTCTGGACAAGTGGTTGGGCGAGTACGCCCATCTCGAACGCAAGTTTTCGAACTGCCCCTTCGAGGAAGGTATGTCTTGGCATTCCCTGTGCAAAGTTATGCCTTTCGCTGACCAGATCTTGTTAGTTCATAACGAACTATAGCATATAATTGTCTTGATCAATAGAAAATTGTACTGTAGTAAGCGCTGCGCATTGCAATCGCACGAGAATGTTGTCATTCAGGCTGGAGTTGACAACTATGGCGGAAAACCTGCACATTTAATCCGCTGCGCTTTTTTTCCCTGCCGCGCGAAAAAAAATCTTACCGTGCAAAAAAAAACCTTGTTCTACCTCAAAAAAAAAGGCCGCACTTGAAAAAATCTCGCTGCACTTAGTCAAATGTCTGTTGCTGATAGTATCCCTAGCGGTGCTAGGGCCAGCCATCTGGAAAAAAGATTTGGGCTGGTAGTAACCCTGGTTACTATGTAGACTACATAGCACTACA
>JBBPRI010000490.1:0-13296 GCA_038092955.1 Boletus pseudo-olivaceus
TGTATTTAAGTTAGAGTTCTGCCCCAGCATAACTCTAACCTTGATCTACGCAATCTACGGTGTAGTCAAGACTCCTTAGGATCCCCTCCCCTAAGCCTTGGACCTCCGCTTTCCTACACCCCATCCTTCATGTGGTCAGCCCACTATAACAACTGTCAGTGCTCTCAACAGAGGTGATTAGACTCGTGGTCCACGAGTAGGTTTTCACGCTTGACGACGAGAGACTCGGCACGGATTAGGCATGCAAGGGGGACAGACCCTTGCCCTGCAGGTTTTCCGTGACAAGTCCCATTCGTGTCTTTGATACACTCAGTGACAGAGGTGCGACGTCATACGCATGCTCAACTAGAGTTTTGCTACGCCCTCGCGTAACAAAAGATCAAGGTTATAGTATCATGATTGGCACTGCCCATTCACACTCCCCTTTCCCTCCAACTACCCGGTGGTAGTCTTGTACTGTCAACATGCGCCGCATCAATATCTCGGATCTACTTTCACGCTTCTCTTCTACCGAAGGAGACGAAGAACAACGGATCTCCGAACCATCTCTTTTCCCAACCCAGTCCGCCTTCTCCGCAGTGTCCGAACTGCAATCAAGAAGAATCTCTTCTTCTGGCTCAGGAAGACCGACACCCACACTCCCCCCTCACTCCGCACTCCCACCCCCTCCCCGCCGTACAACCTCCACCACCGGCGCCACCTCCTCCTACACCAGCGGAGGTCACACTTACCAAGTGGGTACACCTACACCGGAAGAACCTATTCCGGAACAGGAGCCATGTGCAACAGTAAACCCCTACGTGAGTCACCCCTCTCAAGAGCCAGAGCCAGAGCCAGACCTGGACTACCCCATTGGAGACCCAGAGACCGACAACGACAGTGACGAAGAAAACATGGGAGAAATTAAAGCAGCATTACCGGAAGACTTCTCAGGCGAATCCACCGATGCCAATCGCTGGATGAAGCAGATGCAGGGCTATTTTAGCCTGCATGAGGACAAGTATAACGACAAGGCCAAAAGTTTCATACTACTGAACAAGATGTCTAAGGGAAGAGGGAAGGCCTTTGCCGAAGGCTGGCTGACAAAGATAATGGACCCTGCCGTCCCGCAGGATGCCAAAATCACCGCAGCCATCAAAGATGCCTTCGACACTACCTTCCGACCTTACAACACGGCTGTCCAAGCAAGAGTAGGGCTCTCTACCACCCGCCAAGACCGAAGCCATGCTGATGGCTTCAACAAGTACATCTCCGAATTCAATGTGTTGGCCGTACAGTCCGGTATCACGGATATTAACGCTCTCACCGAGTGGTTCCTCCAAGGAGTCCACCCAGACATCACCGAGAAGATCGTTACATCCGGACGATTAAAGGACGCCGACACTCTCGAGAAGCTTTGCAATCTCGCTTCTAAGATCCAAGGAAATTGGATATGACTTCAGGATATACGCCATGGACCCCGCATCCCTCACTCCCACGGGAGTGGACATCGAAGAGACCCCAATGCTATGGACGTGGACCGCCTCACTATCTCACCTGAAGAACGCGCCACATGCGTCAGGGACGGGAAATGTTTTATCTGCAAGAAACCTGGGTGTTAAAGTCATAGAGGGATACGCAAGTAGGGTGAGTTGTTCGTTTATTTGACGCGAGCGGGGCTCATAACCTGTTAAAGTCCGAGGTTCCGGAGTAGCGGAGCTGTGAAGTCCAGTAAGGTCCGGAACTCAGTCGCTGCCTAAGTCGGGCGAGAACAACTGTTGTATTTACCTGCGAAGTCCGGTAAGGTCCGGAACTACGGTAATTAGTATGGAAGTAATGTGTGTGGAAAGATCCACTCACCTCAGTCGCTGCCTAAGTCGGGCGAGAACAACTGAGGTGTCGGGTAGGTAACTATCTACTTTATACTGGGTAATGTAGGCGTACTCATACCTGAATGATCTAAGAGGCGCAGGCGATCCTTGATCTGTGGCGAAAGGTATGTAAATGCTCTTTACCAAGCGGTAGCGATACTTCGGAGGAATACTCCGGAGTTCTCCTTTGAAAACTCCGGAATGCGTGCGGCACCTACAAGATTCCTTCGGACGCTTATAACTCCGGAGTAGTCTCCAGAGTTGGCTGTATCTTGTCAAGTGATACCATCTGTTACAATTTATGGAGGACCCCTATCATTTTCTCCCTCTCCTATCCCCTCTCCCACTCTCACTGAGGATCATACCGGTTACCCGGTGTTCGATTCCCTCTTCCCAATGCCCGACCTGTCCAGTACAGCTTGGGCACAGCTACTCGAGGCAGAGCTCTTCTCTGCCATTGTGATATCCCATATTTTCGTCCTGTCTTATTTCCGTCTCTGCGAACTTACTCCAAGCCTTCACAGCGAACTCCGGTGCGTTCTCGTGCGAGACGTACCTCTGGAGTTCTGGAGTTCCGTATATAGTATTCCTTGTTCTCTCTGTCATTGTTAAGACCGTGCGCGATCTCCGAAGGGGAACTCCGGAGCTCCGGAGTTTTGAGCGGAAAGGCTTCAGCTTCAGCTTATGTGCTGCGCCAAGCTTAGGTTCGTGCCTAGGATTTCGGAGCGGAAGGAATGGAGAAGGTTTGGAGGGAGAATATAGGACGATAGATTGGGGGGATCGTATCTAGGTCGATTTCAAGCTGGAGATACAGGAGTTGGTCTGGAGTTTATATACGGAGGTCTGGAGCTGTGACTGTCAGCGAGTAGGTACGGAGTTGTCTACGAAACGGAAATGAGACAGCTGTAACAGGAACGGAGATGTCTACGAAGCGAAATAAGACAGCAGTCAAAGGAGTTGTAATTGGAGCAGTGCATGTCAATGAGCACAGGTATGAGGTATTACTAAATAAGGAAGTCCGGAGTTCCGGAGATGCGTCTCGCAGGAGAACGGTCCGGAGTTCGTGAGGAAAACATTGGAGTAAGTCCGGAGAAGCGGAATAAAGGAGTTAGGAAATATGGAATACAATGACAGTCATATGTTTCCCCTCATGTCTTAGTTTCGCTTCATAGACAAACTCCGTACCTGTGCTCGCCTACAAGCACAGATCCGGCTTCCTTACATCCGGCTCCATATCACTTACCAATACACTTAGTAATACATTCCTCCGTCTCAGTATATAAAGTCTCTCCGAACTCATGTATTCCCTCAGTTTGAATATTAACTTAGTATCATCTCCACTCTCCAAACCTCCGACGTTGAGTCTTGACGACTCTCCTCCGACCATCCGCTCGACTTAAGTATGTACTTCGCACTTAACATCTTTAACTCTTCTCCCCGACACCTCCGAAATCCGGGACATGACTCCGACAAGGGCGCACCACACAAGGTGAAGCCAACGTCCCATTACTATGAAGACAACTCCAGACGATCCGGAGTTCGACCGGAGATCCAGTACTTAACAGCCATGATATACCCGACTCCTCCTGACTCGTCTCCGGGTTGATCCTATGACTATACTATTTATCTCAACAGACACTGCTTCCAAGGCTATTCTCTCACATAGCCTTAGTGATCCTATTTCCTCCATCCGATATGTTCCATGTCTGTCCCGAGTTCTTCCGTTATTTCCTTTCTTGGTATTTCCTTATTTAGGTTCAGGACACCTGCCCTAAATCACTGTATAGTACTATTTAAGTTAGAGTTCTGCCTCAGCATAACTCTAACCTTGATCTACGCAATCCATGGTGTAGTCAATACTCCTTAGGATCCCCTCCCCTAAGTCTTGGACCTCCGCTTCCTACACCCCATCCTCCAAGTGGTCACCCCACTATAGCAACTCTCATTGCTCTCACCAGAGGTGATTAGACCCATGGTCCCCAGGTAGGTTTTCACGCTTGAGAACGAGAGACCCGGTGCTGGTTAGGCACGCAAGGGGGCCAGACCCTTGTGATAAAATACAGCCAACTCTGGAGGATACTCCGGAGACACAAACATCCGAAGGAACCTCGTAGGTGCCACACGCGCTCCGGAGTTCAAAGGAGAACTCCGGAGTATTCCTCCGGAATACCACCACCGCTCAGTAAAGGACATTTACATACCTTTCACCACACTTCAGGATCGCATATCCCCCTTCGTTTATTCAGGTACGATCTAGGCAACGACTGAGGTGAGTAGAACTCCCCCATACATACTACTCCTAGACTAATTACCGTAGCTCCAGACTTCTCCGGACTTCGCAGCGCGGAACTCCGGACCTTCAGACTTTAACAGGTTATGAGCCCTGAAAGCGTCCAATAAACGAACAACTCACCCTACTCGCGTATCCCTCTATGCACACTCCATTTCAATGGAGTTCAGCTATCAGCTGTTACAAATGTGACACCTGTCACTGGTAACACGGAGGGGGTACCTTTTTCTTTACCCCTAGCCGATCGTAGAGCCTTCGCTCAAGTCAGCTATGGAGAGATCTCCCCCATCTCTATTACCGGACCTATGAACTCCGAGACCCTCCCGGTCTATCTGCTCTTCCAACAACCTGCCAGAACTGTCTCTAGTTCCTCCCCCTGCGATACCGCTCGCCATGACCAAACTCCCAAGGCCATGTCCAAATACGGATGGACGATCTAGATCTGGATCATCCCCTATTCCGAGCATAACGCTCCCTCACTTAAATCCCGAATACTGAGTCCGAGATCTCAGATCGGCCTCCTCCTTCATCTCGGACCCTCGGACCCTTTCCTATTGAGCCTGTGATCGGACTCTTTCATTTCGTCTTCGGATTCTATTGATGGACCTCATCACCTTTGCAGTGATCTCTCGCTCACTGCCTCCTTCCATTGTTCCCCATACTTAGGCCATCTTATTGTTCTCCCTATGTAGACTCACGGAGCCTACCCTGAACTACCTAAAGTAGTATATAAGTTAGAACTCCGCTTGTATTAAACTCTGATTTAGTTCTCACACAATCAAGGTGATTTCTAGCCGTTCCTTATTAATAGAAGCTTCTCAACTTCTATTGTTCGTAAACTCGACATCGTTAGCTCATAACGATCGTCCATTAAACTTCTTGCTTCCCTCATCAAGAAGTCCCATCTGTTGCTGATGGAAACATCAAGGAACCCTCTTCGTCACTATCGGACTTAAAGCGGAACGTCCGAAGTCAACACCCGGTTGACTTCCCTTCGTCCACCCGGTTATCCCCAGAAGACCGGACCCTCGGGACCACCAACGGTTCACTCATGTCAAGACACCCTCCTGGTCCAACAACCTTCGGAAGACCTCCCCTATCATATACGGACGACCTCACTGTATAACCGAAGACACATCGTGTCTCGTCACGTGACACCTCATCACGTGACTTGTAAGGAACATTAGGAACACCTTTCCTGTGCATTTATTACGGATTATCACTAGGTGTGACAATCTCTGTAACATCAGCCATCAAACGCCACTGTCATATCCCGTAAATATCTAATTCTATTCCGATTCTCCGGTCTCACTCTGAGACTTTCTGACCAACTCCAGTGCGTTCTCGTGCAAGACGTATCTCCGGAGTTCCGGAGTTCCGTACATACTTCCATATTTAGTATCTCTTGTTCTCTGACCTCCTTTTGTCTTAGTTCCACTTCGTAGATAACTCCGTACCTGTGCTCGCTTACGAGCACAACTCCGGTTACTGTACATCTGAACTCCTTACAAAGCATTACTGATCACTTTAGTAATCCTCCTTCGAACTCCATATATAAACCTCTGTACGATCTCTGTACCATTAGCTTGTAATCAACATAGATATGATTCCCAAATCCATCCCTCGTTCTTCCTCCAAATCTCCTCTGAACCATCTCCACTCCGAAATACTGGGTGCGAACCCAAGCTTGGCACAGCACACAAGCTGAGGCCGAAGCATTTCTGCTACGAACTCCGGAGTTCCGGAGTTAAACCTCAGAGATCGACACGGTTTTAACAGCCACCATCACTACCACTCCATTCCTCTGCCGATCTCACCCTGCCCCATCAAATAAACATGTCATCCAACACCATACAGAATGATGAAATCCTTGCCGGACCTGAGACCTTCCCATTATGGAAAGTCAAAGTCACCCGAAAACTCCGAAGCGGAAAGGTCTACAGAGTTGTGTCCGGAACAGACACAAAACCACTCGGGGCACCACCGGAACTACAACTTTGGATATTCGTGAGTGGGAAGAATGTGATTAGAAGGCCCACGGCATCATACAGGAACATCTTTCCAATGCTCTCCGCTTAAAAACGGAATCCTGCGTCTCTGCAAAGGAGTTATGGGATAAACTCCTATCGCTCCTAGATGCTCCAAGTGTCTCCTCGGTGCTCTACATTTTCCAACAGCTCTTCAGCTCGACCTGGAATGGAAACTTCGATGTCTCCGCACACATCGCATCACTCCGCACTTCTGAATCCCGTCTCGCTGGCATGAAATTCGCTGTAGACCCAAAGGTCATGGTATTCATCCTCCTCAACTCCCTTCTGAAGACTCCGGAGTGGGAACTGTTCAAGTCCTCGCTCATCAACACTATGGAAGACACGAACAGGACTTGTCATGGAAAACCTGCAGGGCAAGGGTCTGTCCCCCTTGCATGCCTAATCCGCGCTGGGTCTCTCGTCGTCGAGGGTGGAAACCTACTCGTGGACCACGAGTCTAACCACCTCTGATAAGAGCTGAGACAGTTGTTATAGTGGGCTGACCACTTGAGGAAGAGTGTAGGGAAGCGGAAGTCCAAGTCTTAGGGGAGGGGATCCTAAGGAGCTTTGTTTACACCGTAGATTGCATAGATCAAGGTTAGAGTTACGCTGTAGTGGAACTCCAACTTATGTAAATACTACTGTACAGTTATTTAGGGCCGGTTTACTGAGCCTAAATAAGGAAACACTAAATAAGGGAAACTCGGGGAAACTCGGGACAGACATGGGAGAAGACGGATGGGAAGAGTAGGATCACTAGGCTATGTGAGAGAATAGCCATGGAGGGCAGTGTCTGTCAAGTAAATAGTACAGCTACGGGATCATACCGGAGAGAGTTCGGGAGGAGTCAGATAAGATGAGGCAGAGAAGAGCTCTGCCTCGAGAAGCTCTGCCCAGGCAGTGCTGGACAGGTCTGGCGTCGGGAATAAGGATTCGAAGAGAGGATAAGCAGCATGATCCTCTGTGAGGGCAGGGGAAGGAAGAGGAGATGGGGAAAGGGATAGGGGTCCTTCCATAATTGAAACAGCTCCGGACCCTCCTGATTTGGCAAATGTAGCTCATGAGAATGTATCCAAGTCTCTAATTCAGTGCATTCATGCCTATTCGTCATCCGAAGCCAACAGCAGTGGGAGCGACACTCTCATTATCGACTCCGGAGCAACATCACACATGGTTTCACACCGATCCTGGTTCCGAACGTTCCAACCACTCCAACCTCCACGCCCGGTCACGCTCGGAGATAACTCTGTAGCTCACGCCATCGAAATCGGAACAGTACCCCTACTATCGCGGGTCTCACAGGAAATCTTCGAAATAGTACTGTCGAATGTCCTGCTCATTCCAGACTTCTGGCTTTCGCTCATCTCCGTAAATTGCCTTGCCTCCACCGGTCTCTCCACTATCTTTCCGGCCAAATCCAATGCCTGCTATGTCCAAAAGGAACGGAAAACAGTCCTAGCCGCTGATCACATCGATGGTCTATACCATGCCAGAGTCACTCCGAACGATCAAAAGGAGGCAGCCCATGCAACTGTCGACATCAACCTCCTCCACCGGAGGATGGGACACATCTTCTTTGACCGAATCCGGCATATGGTGAAATCTGACCAACTCCGGGGTATCAACACACTCGCTGGAACTCTGAATTTCTGCAAAGCCTGCACACTCAGAAAGATGAAACGGCTGCCTTTCAAATACCATGACAAACCACGGAGTTCATGTCCACTTGAAATTGTCCACACGGATGTCGGAGGTCTGATAACTCCGAGATCCCGCGAAGGATACAGATTCTGGATAGTCATCATTGATGACTTCACCCGCTTCCCTTGGGTCTACTTCATGAAACATGGTACTGACGTCCTTTCATCCTCAGATACCTACCAATGTCTTCCTCAACATTCAAAGATTTCCCTCGCATGAATGGGACCAACTACCAATGTTGGGCTGTCGACATGGAGTCTTACCTCCAGTGTCAAGGTTTGTGGCGCGTACTTATGTACCTGCCCTCAACCAGACCACGTCCGCGATGCGGCAGGTGATACATATCACCGTCGACAAGACCAAGGCTATTGAGTCTTGGGAGGACAACAATGACAAGGCGCTTGGGACTATGCGCCTCAAGCTCGACACTCACATCGCCGCGAAGTTCATCTTGCAGCATTATGTGTCCCTCCTGTGGCAGGAGCTTGAAAAAGCATACTCCATTCCCTCTGTCACCTCCGTGTACATGGAATTCAAGGTCATGATGGACACGGTGATTCTGGAAAACAATCACCCCGTGCCAGCTTTTGCGAAGCTCAACTCGCAATTCGCGTGCCTCAATGACGTCGGGTACACCATCCCCGACAAAATTCAAATCATGATTATATTGTCAAAGCTTCCCATCTACGCGACGAACATTCATCAATCGCTAAATCTAGCGAGTATCTCATCCTCCACCCCCTCCACATCCTCGATTACCGCCGCTCCGTCTGGTCCAACCAACGAGAGCATAGAGCAGATGGTCACTGCGACCTGGCTGCAACACGCCTCCCGCCGTAAGCCGGCTCAGCCGCAGGCGAACAAGGTTTCCGCCGTCAAGTGGAAAGGGGGAGACCCCCAGTTTTTGCAACAACAGCAGCAGGGCCAGCAAGGCCAACAGCAAGGCGGCTCGAATGCCCAAGGCGACGGCAACAAATGCCATAAGAACAAGTGATCAGCTGCTGGTGAGGCAAAGCAGCAAAAGCGCAGGCAGGCTCACGCTGCCAACGCCGATACTGCAGCCCCAGCTGCCTCCTTCGCATTCGCCACGCCCATGGTACTCAGCCCGGCGCATCTGCCCACCTTCTCGACTACCGTCGACCTGCGCGCACTTGCGCATACAACCAGTGCCACCAATTATGGTAAGCCTGCGTTCCCACACACACGGAATGCCATTTCATTGGCACATCGCATAGGCGCTACGCCTACGTGCGAAACCATACAAACCTTGGACCCTGTGGCTAACAGCCACCTAGCCTGGCAAGGTGACGAGTGTACCTCGTCCCACCAGCTCCAAGATCGGCTTGACCAAGTCACCGATGACGCCCACTGGTTCATGGAGGTGGATGACGAGGATACTGTCTTGCTGGGCGAGGACGATGACTTCCCTGGGAACTATCTCGGGAATTACTATGACTTCGGTTTCACCGATGATACCTGGTCAGTACCCTTTCCCTCACACCACACAGACACTGATGTGCGATGTTCCTCGCCACAGAGTTATAGTACGTTTATGTACATGTCTGTTGTAGGTAGTGAAAGTAAATCACTACATTTACCGCTTGCAACGTGTGATGACTGCTCGCAAACGTCCGGTAAAGGTAAACAACATGAACATTCGCATCAGCCACCAGCAGACATGTGGCTATTAGATTCAGGAGCTTCAGCTCACTTTACTCATGATATTAACGATTTCACTGAATTCGTTAAATATGAAGAGCCTCGATTCTCGCAAACTGCGAACGGATGGGCACCCATACTTGGAGAAGGAACCGTAATCATTGATTACAAAGGCTCACAGGTGCAATTATCACCCGTGATATTGATGCCTGCGTGCACAATTAAGCTTGTATCAATGGGCACTCTGCTCAAAGATCGCTGCCTAACAGTAAACATTATGCCTGGTCTCTTCAAGTTCTACGACAAGTGCTCGAAACGCACTGTTCTGTCCTTCCATTCACATGGTATGGACACAATGTTTTGGATGCGTGCTCCCGCCATCTGACCACACGCTAAGAATATTTCTATGGCCTCTGTGGACTACGATTTGATTCATCACCCCATGGGACATCCGTCAAAGGAAGTCATCAAAGCCACGCGAAAGCATATCAAAGACTTTCCGGAAGTTGACATTCTGAAGAAAGAAAAGATTCGTATCGGCTGCCAACTTGGCAAACAACCCAACAGATCGTTCCCTCATACCGAGCGAAGGGCAACCGCGCTGTTTGAGTTAATTCATGTGGATTTAAAATCCTTTGAAACAGAATCGTATCATAAGTTTAAATATGCCATCGTCTACTATGACAATGATACTTCTATGGCGTGGGTTATGTGTATTTGGTCTAAGGACCAGACACTTAAAAACACCAAACAATTCTTCTCGTACATACGAACGCAATACAACACCCAGATTAAGGGCTTTAGATCCGATGCTGGAGGGGAATTCACCTCGAAGGCATTCATTGATTACCTTAAGGACAATGGAATTCACATCCATCAGTCCGCTCCATATACGCACCAACAAAATGGTCGTGCAGAGCAATTAATTCACACTCTTATGGACAAAGCACAGGCGATGCGTCTTCACGCTTGCCTACCTGACTCATACTGGGAATTCGTGTTAAATCACGCAGCCCATGTATACAATTGTACGCCGATGAACCGGCTACAATGGAGAACCCCCCATGAGTTACTTAAGGAGGAGAAACTATCTATTTCTCACCTAAGGGTATTCGGATGCGGTGTTTATGTGCACATTCCCGATGACACTAGAGAAGGCAAACTGCAGCCTAAATCACAGTTAATGGTGTATCTAGGCATTGCACCTGGGCTCAAAAGCAACTATATATTCTTGTGCCCGAATGGATCTTTACACAAGTCCGCACATGCCATCTTTGATGAGCACCTCTTTCTGAAGTGTTCCGGGGCTCGGCCTCACAAGCCTATAAGTCATGCTCCGCATGATCCCCACCCTCACCACTCGGAAGACCATCCCGGTCATTCTGATTCTGATTCCGACCATACAGACTCAGAACCACACCATCCCGGTCATTCCAGTTCCCACCATCCCAGTCGTTCTGGTTTGGAACCACATCACCCGAGTGTTCCCAGCTCGGAACCACAATCGAAACTGGAACCGGAACCAGTCCTGGTACCAAGGACTCCTCCATGAGCACCTCGTCCACCTCGCATTGAACCGCCTAAGTTGTGGCGCTCCGAGTGAACTCGCCGAGCACCTAATCGCCCTGGCAATGTTTATGGTGAAGATCACCCAACAAAGCAGGTTAAAGATATTGAAAAGGACTCTACGTGGAAAAAACTAGTAGGAGAAACCGTTCCGAAGGTTCTGGATGTTCCGAGGGTTCCGGACATTCCGAATATCCCCGGTGGCATGCCCCCATCACCGACTCCATCGGAAGATGATGTAGAATGCCTAACCGCGGAAGGGGGAGACAGTTTGATCTCCTTTTTATGTCAATGTGCGATTCCCTTCGCCGAATCATCCAATGCTCCCAATTATCGGGAATGGTCCTTCAAGGACATTAATAAACTACCCGCAGATGAGCAAGCTCTCTGGCGGAAGGCCTGCGATACTGAGCTTGGAATGCTCAAAGAACGCAAGGTTTGGGAAGTTGTTGATCGTCCCAGAAACTGTAAGGTTATAAAGAATCGATGGGTTTTCGATCAGAAATCCGACGGCTGGAAGCGTGCCCGATTAGTCGCAAAAGGCTTCTCTCAAGTAGAAGGCCTTGACTATGATCAAATATTCTTGCCTGTTGTGCGATTTGAAACCGTGGGATGTATGCTCGCCCTAGCATCACTAGGCAATCGGTATATTTCTGGACTTGATGTCCGATCTGCCTACCTATACAGTGTGCTAGAAGAGGAGCTCTATATGGAGTTCCCTGAGGGATTCATACCCCCTCAATACAAAGGTACTAAAGTACTTAGGCTTCTACGTGCCATTTATGGCTTAAAGCAAGCTGGGATTACCTGGTGGCGTGCGTTAGATAAATCCATGAAAGAACTTGGATTTGAACGGCTCAAAACTGATGCCGGCCTATTTGTGTACAAGTGAGGATCTGATATTGTACTCGCTATAATCTACGTCGACGACGCATGATTCTGCGGACCCTCAAAGAGCCTTGTCACCAAACTCAAGGCCACTTTTATGAAAAAGTGGGAATGTCGAGATCTCGGGGAACCTAAAGAATTCCTCCGAATGAATATAAAAGGAGAAGGTCGCCGCATAATAATAGACCAGTGGAATTATCTCGAAACTGTACTTGAGCGCTGCGGCATGATCAACACAAAGCCAGCTCGTACTCCTCTACCTCAGGGTTATTACCCAGAGAAGAATGAGAACCCAGTAAATCTGGAACTGCGAACTCGATTCCAGACCGTGATCGGTTCTTTACTATACCTTATGATTGGTACTAGGCCTGACATTGCTTATGCTGTCACACAAATGGCCCGCCAATCAGCAAATCCGACACAGGAGCATCTCGAGAAAGCTCTTTACATCTGCCGATATCTACTCGGCACATTGGATTACTCACTAGTCTACGACGGTGAAAGCGGCAAGGGCTTACTTGCTTGTACTGACTCTGACTGGGGTCAAGATAAAATAACCAGTCACTAGCAAACAGGTTTTTACCTTAAGTTAGCGAATGGTGTTTTCCTCTGGAATGCACATCTACAAAAGACAACTGCTCTGTCTTCCACTGAAGCAGAATACATGGCTTTGAGTGATTGTTCTCGCCAAGTCATATGGATCAAGCAAATGCTTGAGGAACTTGGGTACAAACTAAATCCCATTCCTGTCTGTGGTGACAATCAAGGATCCCTATTTATAGCAGAAAATCCAGTCACTGAGAAGCGATCCAAACACATTCTCATCAAATACCATTATGTACGTGATGCAGTAATGACCTTCAAACAGGTTGAACTGTTTTATATCCCAGGAGATGACAATCCAGCGGATATGTTCACAGAGAACCTTGGACATGTCAAGTTTGAGAAATTCAGATCCCAACTTGGTTTGGAATTTCGTAATCTCGCCTTTCCATCTTGATTGTGCGATTGATTTTATTTCACTTCTATCTTAGTTTACCATCATATACTAGATAAGGGGGAGTGTTGAACGTTATACTCAGTACATTCCATATTAGGAAAGTAGTTCACACCCTGTATGTATTTAACATTCAGACTCAGCTAGTCTGAGCTCTAATCGATCTTATACTCGAACCACTACGTTCTATCCACAAGCACCAACCTCAGGTATGTACCAGTAGCGTACACTCTGCCAGTACATGGCTGGTTTCAACAATATTCACACAGGAACAGCTCACTGCGTCCCTCCAAGCAACCTATCTCACTGCCCCGG